>JACXGM010024158.1:0-15857 GCA_016801145.1 Umbra pygmaea
TTATTAATAGTTAAATCAAGCTTGAAATGAGTTGGTAAATCTTATTAAGAAAAAGTTAGGTATATCTTCTCAAAATAAGACTGTTTTACTTATGTAAAAAATGCTTGGCAAGATTATTTTTCTATTTAGACTAAAAATAGGACAAATTTTCTAGAAATAAGGCTTTTTTACTTTCTTAAAAATCATTTTTTGCAGTGTGAAGTCATTACACTGGCTCCCAGTTCCCCGCATGATTGATTTTAAGGTCTGCCTGTTTATAACTCTAAATGGCTCAGGACCAGCCTATTTGACATATTCTCTAAAATCCTATGTTCCCCAAAGGGCTCTCAGATCTTCAACAGCTAACCTGCTAATGGTACAAATCCCCAATCACAGAAGATTTTGAGATCCCGCCTTTTTTTAACAATGCTCCAACGCTGTGGAACACAATACCAAAAGATATCAAGGAATCTAATGATATATTCAAAAAGTAGTTAAAAACATATCTTTTCATTTTAACTTTTAACTAAGCCAGCACTCAAACACTCTTTATGATTTCCTTCTTTTAATATGTTCCTATACATTTCATATTTTAATTCAATTGCCTGCAAATGTGCTCTATGCTTTTATGTTTTAAAATATTTTTATGTACATATACATTTTTATTGATGCAATTTTCTTTCATTTTATTTGACTTTTCTTGATTTAAAGCACTTTGAGCTGCATTTCCTGTATGAAAGGTGGTATATAAATAAATGTATTATAATTATTATCTTTCTGCTGTGCATCTCTACAGGGCCTTCGTTGCCTTATTTTGTGCTTTATAATGCACCAAACAGTCTCAATCGGAGGTCAAGACAGCAGGCACGCCATGCAAGTACCCGCACTCTCTGCTGACGCAACTATGTGCTGTAATCCAGGCAAAATGTGGTTTGGCATTGTCCTGCTGGAAAAGATGGCATCTGGATGGCAGCATATGTTGCTCCAAAATGTGTACATCTTTCTGCATTAATGTTCCCCTAACAGCTGTGCAAGACACCCATACCATGACAGATGCTGGCTTTTGGACCTGACGCTGATAACAGCTTAGGTGGTCCTTTTCCTATTTGGCCCAGAGAGCACAATTGTTCTTTATTCCAAAAAGGTTTTTAAATGTTGAATCGTCTGACCACAAAAAACGATTGGACTGTGCTAGTGTCCATCCCAGATGAGACTTAGCCCAGAGAAGTTGGCGGTGTTTCTGGACAGCGTTGATGTATGGCTTCTGCATTGCATTGTAAAGACTTAACTTTCATTGTGGATGCAGTGGTGAATTGTGTTGACTGACAAATGTTTGCCAAACTATTCCCAAGCCCAGGTCAGGATATCCATTACAAAGTCATGACTGTTTATAAGACAGTGACGTCTGAGTGATCGGAGAATATGCACATTCAGAAGTGTTTTTTGGGGGGGTCCGCATTGCATAGTGGGCTTAGTCCCTGCACGTTCATGGGTTTGAACCTGACTATGAGTTCTCTGACTTTCCCCGGGCCTCCTGCATGTGCACCGTGAACATAATCATCCTTTGCCGACTAATGGGTTCCGTGTTGGATTCGCAGTGTGAAAATAATTGGCGGCTAGTACAACATGTGGTTGGATGAACTGTGTGCGTGCCCTTTGCCATTCCACAGATCTGTCCAAGGAGTTGCGGAGCTGCCGACAAGGCAGGATTAGAGGGAACTGAGGGAGGAGAAACAAAGTTTAAAAAAAGATTGGACCTGATTCCTTTACTCTCTTAGTTATATTGTTCACTGTAGAAGTTGAAATGGCCCAAATCCTATCGGTTTGTCTTTGGGGAATGTTGTTCTCAAAGTTTTGAATTATTCACTGATGATCTGTTGGCAGATTAGTGAGCCTCGACCATCCTTGCTCTTGAAGGACTAGGCCTTTGTTGGAGGCTACTCATATTGATTGATTGACTGACTGAGTGATTGATTGATTGAGCCTCAAATCCATTCTTGCTAGGCCTTTTTTGGATGTTCCTTATATACTATGATTACACGATTGCCTCACCTGTTTCACGTCAATTTATTTCAACTTGTCACTTTGCTATTAGTCCTACATTGCCCATGTCCCAACATTTTTGGAAAGTGTTGCATGCATAATTTCAAAAAAATGTTTACTAAAAAACTATGCAGTTGATCAGGTAAAACCTCAAACAATTTAGAAATTTCGTTTTTTTAGGATTTTCCATACTCTCCCAAGTTTTTCTGAGTTGCGGTTGTACTTTTGAAATAGAGTTCAATTAGTTAAATCAGAGGGACTGTTGTCTGCATGTCTGGCTGTCTCTGTGGTGGTGCCACAGGGTTCGATTCTCCGGCTATTTTCTGTTTATATACACATGCTCTTCTACCGCTTGCTGACCTGACCTGCCTACCTGACTACCATCACCACACGGAAAATGTCTAAACTAGAATATGTGAATACCTACAAATACCTAGGTGCCTGGTTAGACTGCTCACTCTGCTTCCAGACCCATATTAACCACCTCCAATCCAAAATAAAATCTAGGATTGGGTTCCTATTCCTTCACGCATGATGCCGAACATGCTCTGGTGAAAATGAAAATCTTACCAGTCCTAGATTTTGGTAATATCATTTACAGAACTGTTTCAAACTCCCTCTTGAGAAACATTGATGTAGCCTACACAGCGCCATACGTTTTGTCACCAATGCCCCATTTAACACCCACTGCAACCTCTATTCACTAGACGGCTGGCCCTTGTTACAGACTCGGTGCCTAACTCACTTGTATCAGCTCATCTAGTCCTTACTACGCAAATCTCCAATGTACCTAAATTCACCTTACCATAACCTCACCCATCCACAGCCGGGTACCTGCGCACAAGCAGGTACATTTCTGGTCACTCCAAAAGCCTATACCTCCTTTGGATGCAACTCCGTCCAGTTCTCTATTATTAGCAGCTTTAACTTCTCTTGTCACCCATGGTTTGTTATCAGGAAATATTTTGATTTGTTTACAAGGAATTACTGACTCGACACAGTAATTGATTTAACAAGTCACTTTGTCTGAGATACTATCCAAATCACTATCTCCATCACAGAACACAGTCCAGACTGTACATGCAAAGCATTCCCTTAATGTTTCACAAGCATCCTCTGACCAGACGCGCACAGTTTTTGATGTCGTCGACTGCTTCCGTATCACCGGTGAATATTTGGACATCAAAGTAATCAGGTTATAATCAGATTTACCCAGCGGATGAAGCAATTTAGAAACATAGCCATCCTTAACATTTGTATAAAAGTCAATAGTTTTATCACCCCTCGTAGGACACGTCATTTGTCTAAGAGATGGTAAAGTGGTGGAGAGAGAGCAGTGATTAAAGACCCAGTTTAAGATAACCAACGTGCCTGGAGAAAAGCACTGTAAGTCATGCGTGATTCTCAAAATTGTCTCAGTGGCTTACTTCCCATTACCCGATGGAGGAATATACACCACCATGACAATGACATGGGAGAACTCCCTGGGTAGGTAGTAAGGTCGACAACTCACTGCTATGAGCTCAACGTTCAGGTCACAAACTCTCTTTTACCGTAACATGTTGGGTATGACACCACCGGTCAGACACCGAAACCTCCACCTTGCTTCTTACCCGTGCTTGCTTGATTTCTGTCCACCCTATGGAGTGTGAAGCCTTCCATCTCCACATGAGAATCAGGTATGCTGTCGGACAACCACGTCTCAGAAAAACAGAGTAAACTGGTCTGCCGGAACATGTGATCGTACTTCAGACACGCTGTCAACTAGTCTGCCTTGTTGACAAGCGAGCAGACATTCCCCATAATTACCAAGGGTAGAACAGGTTTATATCGCCGCTGACGATTTTTGACCCAGACACCCGCTCTGCTGCCTCTCTTCCTTCCTTTGGCCCTGGGCTTGATTTCTGACAGATCGACATCAGGATCCAATACACTTGGTACAGAAACCCACAACTTAAGAAGCTCAAGCCAGCTGTACCTTATAACAGGCAGGCCCGGGTCTTTCATCTCCTGGAATGTTTGTGCGGCTTTCCAAACAATCAATGTCCACAGCCACAGAATGCAAACAAGGGTACGATTGTTGAGTGAAACCATAATCATGTCATCAGGGATCGATCACGCTAATAATCCAGAATTAAAGAAACTTTCAGGGAACATAGAAAAAGAAAGAAACCATAAAACGCAGACATTAACACGCACAGAGATAGCAGTGTTGCCTCAATATCCATCGATCTGTTGAATTCAGATGCATCTAAATTCCTACTTGTTGTTAGTAGTCTGCTATAACAGTTGCTTGTTATGAAAGAAATGTGTTATTCAAGAATGTGCCATTCAAAAAATAACAGTTTTATTGCTTTGAAGTTTTTGAATTACTTGACGTGGACATGGATTACTCTTTCTTCTAAAACAGACTGTACTCTAGTCAGTCCTTAGTCGTAAGATGGCCTCAGACCAGTCAGAAACTATGTGAAAGCAGGAATATTCATGAAATACTCAACATGGGGTCACCCATAACGATGACCTTATAACCTTTCCATTGATGGCCTATTAAAAGTTTTGTTCTTTTTCAAGTTTTGATTATTGAGTAAATTCACAGAATCATAGGTTTCTGTTCTAAACAAAGATTGTATGAATGGGTAAATGCCACCATATATCAACAGAGATGTGTTGGATTGAAGATTCCACATAATAAATTGTGACCTATTTAGTAAGTCAAGCACAAGGTAAGAGTCTGCAGACACTGCTCTTTCTGGAATGGGTTTAACACCTGTGTTCTCCAATATCTACAAAAAGCATTTGAAATTTTCAAAATAATTTTCAAACTATTCACAGGTATCCAATAGTTTCATAATTATTTTTAATGCAGGGGCATGCAGTCAGGGTAGGCACAGCCTACCCAGTGATAATCTGGCAAAATTGCTCTTATCAAAGGAAAAATCTGAAATAAAAAACTGTATGCATGCTTAATTATTTTGTGATGTTAAATGGTCTTTCTTCAAAATTCATAATAGTTGTATTGATATTTTCAAATTTAGCAAGAACTGTATGAAATCATAAAGAGAAAGTGCCTGGTGAAATGCATTGAATTCATGTTCCATACTCCAGTTACTGTTGATGGACAAGTATCCTCATGATAGACAGAGAAGTCCTCTGCCTGCCCTGTGTCTTATTTCATATTCCCAACTTGAGGCGTGATGTCTACGTGAAAAGTAGGCACAAGCTTCATTTGCCTACCCTTTGTGACTTAGAATTAATTTATGGAGTGCGAGAAAAAAGCAACCACTTCCCTGTACGTAGACCGTTCAGTATTTATGGAATGGACCATTGGTGAGGAAAATCGGTGAGGATCATGTCTTTTTATTCTTTTTTAAAAATTATTTAATCTTTATTTAACCAGGTAAGTTGACTAAGAACAATTTCTTATTTACAGCAACGACCTGGGAGCAATTAGGGTAAAGTGTCTTGCCCAAGGACACAACGACATTTGGCTCTGTCGGGAATCGAACTGGCAACCTTTTGACTACACGTCTGACTCCCTACCCACTGAGCCATCTGCGCCCCCTTTGTTGAGGGGAGGGTCACCAAAGGTTTTTTAGACTGGTGGGTGGGGGGGGTTACACAACTTTTCTATTAATGAAAACAGCTAAATTTAATAGTGGCTTGTGTGGTGCATATTTTTCCATGTAGCTCTCAGTCTCTGCCCCCCATCACTAGCAGATGGGTCTAACCCAACAAAAATCAGACCATCCCTTACCCAAATTGATGCTCATCTGAGAAATGTTCAGCTTTGGCAGATTTACCTATATGCTAAAATATACAATGACTGAGGAAGCCTACTGACGAGTTAATAGCAACCAGTTCATGTAATGAAATTTGTTATTACCAGACACGTGCACAGATAGACCTCAGGGGGGGCTTGAGCCCCTGCGCTTTTCCCCTCAGACTCAAATGTGCCCTCTTGGCTAGTGTTATATTTTAAAATAATATTTTAAATAAATACTTTAATACTATAAGATTGTATACCGGTCACATTCTCTAAAATGTAATTGTCATAATATGTATAATATATTATATTTTTGGGCCCTCATTCACCCCCTCTAAAAATGATTTGTTTCACCTTTACCTGTCCAGGGAAGATAAAAAATGGTTCTAACATACTGGTACAGTGAGTTGACCAATCAGTACTCAGCAATGTTTGTGTTCTTAGATACGACATGCAGAAGCATGTTTACTGCACATCCCGCTGAAAATGAACAACGAACGGTGGCTTTTCTCATCTTATCTAGGTAGCTATCTTCATTAATTGGCTCTACTGAGCTGAATATTAAGAGTCCATACACAAGTTGCACATCATTTTAAAGCTGAAGTTCCCTTTAACATTGGTGTATACAATTCAAAATGTATGTTTTCTGGTGAATGTGACTAAATATTAAAGTGCAAGTTACACAGATAGGATAGCTGTTCAACAGTCAATACCTGTTTTTTCCAAAATCAAATTATTCCATGTACTATAAATTATTGTTTAGTTGTCAATATAATGTGCACATTAATCAACACTGCCTTTGGCTATCCTCTGCAGAAACTGCTGCCAGCCAGTCAGAGGTACGTAGTGCAGAAGCACAGAGTAAAAGCACTTTAACAGTCATCAAATAGGAGAATATATAGAAGGCAAACAAGGGTACGATTGACATCAATTGAATAAATAAATTAAGATCAATGGATTTATGGGAATACATATATGCACCATAAAACAGTGGGCCTACACTGTAAATATAGAATTTCTATTGTTGTTCAATACATAAATTTGACTGATTTCCACAAACTGGTCTGTGACATATTTGCAAGATGCTTTGGTGATTTTGTCTCAGTCAATTGACTGATGACTTTATATGAACTGTAACTGAGTAACTACTTAAAAAATAGCTTTTTATAGTTTTGTTACTTATAGTTTGGATAAAATAGTTTGGCATAGGTGTTCAATAAATTAGGGACACAATGTTAAAAAACAATCTGGTATTGGAAGACGAGGACTGCAGGCACTCTCTAGATCCTATTAATAACATACTGTAGTACTATTAATATGAATATATTTAAAATGGGAGCCCAGAAATATATATTTTCATTGGGGCCAGGATTACTTGCAAAAACTCTGAGTAAAATGACTGAGAATGTCATGTTTACTTCTTAATTAAGGAATACAAATGCATTGTTATAACAACAACACTTACAATTAGGATATTAGTAGAATATTCAATATGAATAAATCAGCCTTGTCACATATTTACGATTTACATTTTAAATAACTTATAGTGAATACAGGACCATCCCCCTTGAGCAAGGGTAAAGTGCCTTGCTCAAGGCATGTGTTGTTATGTGTAATACGAGAAAGCAGAGGTCGAGTCATGTATGTCATGATTGTAAAAAAAACAGTGGCTATCTGTACATCGTTGCCAAGTGCAAACCAGTACAGAAGGCCTCAATAAATTGTTGGGGAGGGTCATGTCTCTTTTCCAGGAACACCCGTTCAATTTCTCATTAATGCAATTATCTACTCAACCAATCACATGGCAGTTGCTTCAATGCATTTAGAGGTGTGGTCCTGGTCAAGAAAATCTCCTGAACTCCAAACTGAATGTCAGAATGGGAATGAAAGGTGATTTAAGCAATTTTGAGCGTGGCATGGTTGTTGGTGCCAGACGGGCCGGTCTGAGTATTTCACAATCTGCTCAGTTACTTGAATTTTCAAGCATAACCATTTCTAGGGTTTACAAAGAATGGTGTGAAAAAGGAAAAACATCCAGTATGCAGCAGTCCAGTGGGTGAAAATGTCTTGTTGATGCTAGAGGTCAGAGGAGAATGGGCCGACTGCTTCAAGCTGCTAGAAGAGCAACTTTGACTGAAATAACCACTTGTTACAATTGAGGTATGCAGCAAAGCATTTGTGAAGCCACAACACCCACAACCTTGAGGCGGATGGACTACAACAGCAGAAGACCCCACCGGGTACCACTCATCTCCACTACAAATAGGAAAAAGAGGCTACAATGTGCAAGAGCTCACCAAAATTGGACAGTTGAAGACTGGAAAAATGTTGCCTGGTCTGATGAGTCTCAATTTCTGTTGAGACATTCAGATGGTAGAGTCAAAATTTGGCGTAAACAGAATGAGAACATGGATCCATCATGCCTTGTTACCACTGTGCAGGCTGGTGGTGGTGGTGCAATGGTGTGGGGGATGTTTTCTTGGCACACTTTTGGCACCTTAGTGCCAATTGGGCATCGTTTAAATGCCACGGCCTACCTGAGCATTGTTTCTGACCATGTCCATCCCTTTATGGCCACCATGTACCCATCCTCTGACGGCTACTTCCAGCAGGATAATGCACCATGTCACAAAGCTTGAATCATTTCAAATTGGTTTCTTGAACATGACAATGAGTTCACTGTACTACTGTACTAATGGCCCCCACAGTCACCAGATCTCAACCCAATAGAGCATCTTTGGGATGCGGTGGAATGGGAGCTTCGTGCCCTGGATGTGCATCCAACAAATCTCCATCAACTGCAAGATGCTATCCTATCAATATGGGCCAACATTTTTAAAGATTGCTTTCAGCACCTTGTTTAATCAATGCCACATAGAATTAAGGCAGTTCTGAAGGCGAAAGGGGGTCAAACACAGTATTAGTATGGTGTTCCTAATAATCCTTTAGGTGAGTGTATATATATATTAATAAATTCTTATCATTCACAGGATGATTAAGTTCACCGACTATACTTCCGTGATTTACAGGTGTCCGATTGGACACAAGGAGTTCCTGGAGAGCGATGTGGCAGGAAAGAAAATCAGATTTATCTAACCCAAATCCCGGGCAGCGCTATGCTAATTTTGTGCTGCCTCGTGCAGGAGGCCCAGGGAAAATCAGAGAACCTACGGTCAGGCTCGAACCCATCGTGACGTAAAAAACGGGGGAAATGTAGTATTGTTGAATACTGGTGAACCTCCAACTGGAGGATTCTCAGTTTTTGAGGATAGTTCCTGGGGTAAGTGCTTCCTTTCCCGGTATTTTCTTAAAGTAAAACACACCTTCTTCGTACCTGTTTGTCCGGATGCGTTACCATGGCTTCATTGTACTGGCCATTGTACTGAACCACCACAACCTTTGTTCACTGGAATACATAGCAAAACTGGAGAAATCTTCATGCAACCTCCAGGATCATACATTGGCTAAGATGGCCCTGATAAATGCAAGTTTAAATGCAATAATTGTATTTTGAGTGATTTCTTTTTACCGTGTGAACTACATTTCCTATTTGGTGAGAACTTTGTTGTTAGTGTGTGGTTGTAGATAGGCCTATTTAGTATGCTAGTTGTGCTTGTGTGTATTGTCTGAATTGTGTATTTGAGTATTAATTGGGAAAACAAGGCTTTCCGAAACACAGAGACAATAAAACATTTAGGTCGAGGCTTTTGAATTGCTTGAAACCTCGACAGTGACATGCTGGCATCTTCAATAATGGCACACAACAGTCTTAAGGTTAGTTCCACCATGGTTAGATGCTTCTGTGGCCGCACTGAACGATTCATGTCCTTCATCACAAACTGCAAAGTTTCGAAATGGGTTGATTATTGTACTTGTCAACACTGTGGGTTATTGAACGAATTAAAACCGTTTGAGACAAACTCTTTCCTAACATAATGTAATACAATCATCTTGATTTGGAGTGTTTCCAAAACATCAAACTTATGTGAACTTCTCTAATGAGACTGGGAATCAAACTCTTCGGGCAAAATGTATGTTTCAAAAGTGTTCCTAAAGAGTGAGTTGCTATTGTGCTTTCGGAAATTTGGCTCTCCATAATTGTGTTTAATAAACAGCTTTTATAAACTCTAGTGATGCTCATTAATGATAACTTAGTCATTAGTTAATGATTTGCAAATATATATTTATGTTGTGACTCTACTTGTTGAGGCACATAATTATTTGCTCATCGTTTAGTAATTGTAGTAATTTAGACATGAATTTGCATTAGTAATGCAGTAATTAATCATGTATTAATGCATATTAGTTTATCTGTATTATCTGGAAGTTGAAATACAAGGCTTTGGCTCATATTAACATATTAATTAACACTATTATAAAAAAATTGTTGTTAGGAAATTAATACACAATTACATATTTAGTTACTAACAATTACTGTATGAACTAATATATTAATCAAACGGACTCTTAATTAGTTCATAATGTGGTAATTATTAATGAATAGCTTAGATAATCACGAGTTACACATTAATTCAGTATTATCTGTGCATTAGTTAAGCATGAATTAATGCTTATTAGTACACCCGTATTGTAAAGTGTTACCGGGTTTTATTTATAGACAACATTTTTTCCACATTGCCAAGGCTCACACAATTCCTTTTTTGTCTACCACCTGGCCAGCCTTGGAAATTCTCTTGCAGGTCACAGAGGTAATAAATGCCCTGTGTTTAAATGGTACATTCTGATGTTGTGTCCTGTCTCGCATACCTCTTTTGCTGACTACTGGTGGTTATGATCAGTGGGTTGTCAGGCTCCCTTCCTTAAAGGAGCAAGATTATAACAACCTGTTAAATATACGATTGTTTATGAGGTTTTTCTGTTTGTTTTTAATGCATTGTATGGGTTGGCACCTTCCTATACTTCTGACATCCCCATCCAACACTCTTCAAGGCCCCTTAGATCCTTGAAACAATTGCTTCTGTCTATTCCATGGTCCCGCTTAAAGACAAAGGTGATCATGCTTTTTCTTTTCTGCCTAAAAAGCTGTGGAATATACTGTCTCTCTATATTAGATCATCATCAAGTGTTGATGTCTTTAAATCCCATCTTAAAACGTAATTTCTTACGTTTCTATAGCCTATGAGTCTATGACTGAGTAGAAACACTTAAATGTCTATCATATTTGTTTTTATGCTTAAATGCTTTTTTGGTCTGTAATGCTGGGTAGAAGCTGTCTGAAATGTCTTTTACGTCTCTTTTTATGTCTGAAATGTTTATTCTTATAAATTTTCAATGTGCAGCACTTTGGTCGGCTCTTGCTGTTTTAAATGTGTTTTATAAATAAATTTGACTTGACATGTCTTTATTTTTCTGTTTTGTATATGAAGCAGCAACAGGAAATCCTGGGAATGAGGAGACAGAAATATATGGAGGTTGTTGTGATGGTGGTAGGGACTATAGCAGAGATTGATAGGTCCAGCAATGCAACTCTGCACAATAGAGTTTAAGTTAACAGGGTTATTATTAACATGATCTCACAGAATTCTGTGAAATTAATACAGCCCTTAACTATAGCCCTGAACTAGTACTCCAAATTCAGAAATCAAGGACTTGTTGATTAGTAGATTAGTTTCATCCAGTGTGATTGATATATATCAATGTGTTATAGACCTTAGCACTGTTTATTTGACCTCGTATTTTTTATTTTTTTTATTTAACCCTTTATTTAACCCTCATTTAAGAACAATTTCTTATTTACAGCAACAACCTGGAGGAAGTTAGGGTAAAGTGTCTTGCCCAAGGACACAACGACATTTGGCTCAGTCGGGAATCGAACTGGCAACCTTCTGACTACAAGTCTGACTCCCTACCCACTGAACCATCTGCGCCCTGATAATAATTTTGCCTAGCCCTAAGGATTATTCTGCCTTGTGGACAGAGATGCCATAAGTTATTGTAATTGATTACTTTTCTGGGTTGGGCTAAGTTCACAACTTATGGGAAGTTCCTTAGTAAGACCCTAATGACCAGTTAAAAGAATTTCTGTAATTTAGAAACCTTTTGAAGGTAAAAAACTAAAAACTTTTAAAGTTGATTTCCTGTCAAATAATATATTTTTTTACAGTGTCATATTTTAGTTTTTCATAGAACACTGGTAAGTTATGAACTTCTTCTACCTGGTCAATAGGGTCTTACTGAGGAACTTCCCAAAAGTTGTGAAAATGGCTCCTTACAGCTATTTCAGACACCTATTTCGTGGTATACAGAGAGTCAGTAATGTTAGTTCGCCAGTTTAAGAGCACTTGTAGTGTATTAGTTTTGGTTAATTTAACAGCAATTAACTACATGTGTTTGACGACAATTACCTATTGAGGACAATTTTCACAACAACTCTGACCATCATGATATGTGGCAAGGCATCCAGGCTATCACAGACTATAACTCAAGGAACACACCCCCCACAACAAATGATGCCATCCCCCCAGATGAGCTACAATATTTCAACACTCGCTTTGATCGAGACAACAAGGAACCGGCTATCAAACCTGAGCTCCCACCTTAGAGGACTACCACCTTACTCTCTCCACCATCGATGTGTAGTCTGTATTGTGTAGGGTGAATGCAGCTGGCAAAGGTTTTCACTGACATCTTTAATCTGTCATTGGCCCAGTCAGTTGTCCCCACATACTTTAAGACAGCAACCGTCATGCAGGTACCAAAATAATCTGCTGCAACAAGCCTGTACGACTACTGCCCTGTTTCAGTCATCCCAATCATTATAAAAAGGTGTTTTGATGGGCTGGTCCTGGCTCAGCTCAAAGCCTGTCTACCTCACACACTGGATTCCCACCAGTTTGCTAGCACATACCAGTTTAGCTTACTCAAACATGTTCCGAGGGAAGATAATCATTGGTTCAGACTATGTACTTACATGCCCCGAACTTACAATGCTCCAATATTTTCTCAATATTGACAGAATAACCATCACATACCTGTGTCTTATAAAAACATTTTAAAATCTCCATCTAAATATTAGAATACTTTACTTAATTTACTTACATTACATTCAGATAAAAAATATCTTTGTTGCTGATTTAACTAGCAGTATATGTAACTATTCTTGTAGCATAAGAATCTAGCAAATATAAAAACTAAACGAGTAGACAAAGTAACCTTTCCTTAGAAATCGACGTAAAGTCGCAATGACAAATGTATATATTTATGAATATACACTCACATAAAGGATTATTAGGAACACCATACTTATACTGTGTTTGACCCCCTTTCGCCTTCAGAACTGCCTTAATTCTACGTGGCATTGATTCAACAAGATGCTGAAAGCAGTCTTTAGAAATGTTGGCCCATATTGATAGGATAGCATCTTGCAGTTGATGGAGATTTGTGGGATGCACATCCAGGGCACGAAGCTCCCGTTCCACCACATCCCTGTCACATCCAGCCCAGTGTGGGCTAGGTTGTGAACCACTTCGTTTTGAGTTGCTTCCCTGTGTGTCCTTATTTAGTTTCCCTATAGATATTGTATATATGTGTGTTTTATGTTATGGCCTCCCCTTGGGTTTGTATTCTGTTGTATGGGTTATGTTAGGTGTTGGTTCCCCCTGTTGTTCCTTTGTGTCATACAAGTTGTTCTGTTTTCCCTTCCTGGTTGTATCCTGTTGTCGCCATGGTTTCCCTCTGTGTATGTCACGTGTTCCCCAGTCAACCTATCGTGTCTCACCAGCATTGCCTCTGCCCCCAGGTGTTTCCCATTGTCTCTCATTAGGTGTTGTATTTAGGTTGTGTGTTTGGTCTTGTTCCCTGTCTATCAATGTTCCCTGTTACATGTTGTTCTGTTTATTCCACGTTGTGAGGTATTTAGTAATACATGTATATGGTTAGCCCATTGTGGCTGTTTTGTTTTGGATCTGTATTGCCGGAATAAATCATACTTAAGTTATTGCATATCCTTCGCGCCTGTCTCTCCATTTACCCAACGACGGAGCATTCGTGACATTCCCAAAGATGCTTTATTGGGTTGAGATCTGGTGACTGTGAGGGCCATTTTAGTACAGTGAACTCATTTTCATGTTTAAGAAACCAATTTGAAATGATTCAAGATTTGTGACATGGTGCATTATCCTGCTGGAAGTAAACATCAGAGGATGGGTACATGGTGGCCATAACGGGATGGACATGGTCAGAAACAATGCTCAGGTAGGCTGTGGCATTTAAACAATGCCCAATTGGCACCTAAAGTGTGCCAAGAAAACATCCCCCACACCATTACACCACCACCACCAGCCTGCACAGTGGTAACAAGGCATGATGGATCCATGTTCTCATTCTGTTTACGCCAAATCTGACTCTACCATCTGAATGTCTCAACAGAAATCAAGACTCATCAGACCAGGCAACATTTTTCCAGTCTTCAACTGTCCAATTTTGGTGAGCTCTTGCAAATTGTAGTCTCTTTTTCCTATTTGTAGTGGAGATGAGTGGTACCCAGTGGGGTCTTCTGCTGTTGTTGACGCAGTCGGCCCATTGACGCAGTCGGCCCATTCTCCTCTGACCTCTAGCATTAACAAGGCATTTTTGCCCACAGGACTGTCACATACTGGATGTTTTTCCCTTTTCACACCCTTCTTTGTAAACCCTAGAAATGGTTGTGCGTGAAAATCCCAGTAACTGAGCAGATTGTGAAATACTCAGACCAACCCGTCTGGCACCAACAACCAATGCCATGCTCAAAATTGCTTAAATCTCCTTTCTTTCCCATTCTGACATTCAGTTTGGAGTTCAGGAGATTGTCTTGACCAGGACAACAACCCTACATGCATTGAAGCAACTGCCATGTGATTGGTTAAGTAGATAATTGCATTAATGAGAAATTAACTGGGTGTTCCAAATAATCCTTTAGGTGAGTGTGTTTATGTATTGTTCTTTCAGTATTCAGTAAATCATGATAATTGGTCGATTAATCGGTATTCTTCCAATAATCGATAATCGGTATCGGCCTTGAAAAATCATAATTGGTCGACCTCTAACATATATACAGTTTTGGTCAACAGTTTTGAGAATGACACAAATAGAAATTTTCACAAAGTCTGCTGCCTCAGTGCTGCCTCAGTGCTTAATTTTAAGGGGATCCTGCCGGAACAGGATCCAGGCGCTCTCAGATTTTGTTCCGGGACCTATTTTGGCCTAATCCGCTAGCTCTAATATTTGTACTTCCATCACTGTTTGCTGTCAATATTGTTAACATTCTAGTAAAATGGATAAGAGTTCAATCGAGTTACTTATTCTTCCTCACTAATATGTTGTGTACTGATATAAAGCTGTCATGTGCGATAAAAGTGTGTAATCTTCCTACAAGCTGAAACCAGTGTTGCCATGTCAGTGAAATCACTATTTCAATATGAAAAAACTAACATTTTTTGTCTCTGATGAAGAAATAAAAGTTAAGAATTTAAGAGATTAAGGATAAAGGAAGTCAGTGTCCATCCTCCTGAGCTGTTTATTTTTATTTTATTTAACCTTTATTTAACCAGGTGGGCACGGTGAGAACAATTTCTCATTTAAAACGGCGACCTGGCCAAGATAAAGCAAAAAGGTGCAAGTACAGACAGAGTTACACATAAATACAAATACACAAGAATTACACAAAGGGTACAGTAAGGACAAAAGATTAAAAAATAAAGTCGAAATACAGTTGAAGTTGAATGAGGTAGATGTAAGTACATGTACAATTAGTGCAAAGAGATCTTAGGTTTAGCGGTAATAAGTTAACATTAGTATGAAAATTTTACTGTGCAAATGGTAGCAGTGCAAATAACGGTTGATAAATAATATATTTAAAATAAATACTGTTCAAGACAGTAAATACACAGGTGCTTATTTGGCTGAGTGCCACGGTAATGGATCAGATAGGGAAAGGTAGTGGGGGGGGGTCAGCAGGTGCAATGGTCAGACAGAAGCTCTGATAATTGAGATTTAAAGGAAGTTAGGGGGACAGTGGTCACGAGTTTCAGAGTCTTCTGTAGCTCGTTCCAATCGTTTGCTGCGGCAAACTGGA
>JACXGM010024159.1:0-15984 GCA_016801145.1 Umbra pygmaea
TGTGGTTTGTATTAAAGAAAAGTATTGTTTCCTTATACAGAACTTTTAAGTATACTTGGCTTATACTGAAAAGTATACAGAAAAGTCTAAATATATTTGCCCTATATTTTTACTTAAGTCTTTTGATCAAGATAAGAAAAGTATTCTTTCTTTATACAGCATGTTTAAGAATAATTGGCTTGTAGTTGTGCTTACTCTAAAACAATATATTTTTGCTTTTTTTATTAATAATTTTCAATCCGGAGAATATAGTCTTGTGAGTATTTATATGTTTAGTCCAGTGTATGCGAATTAATGTCAACTCTATCTAAAGTACATTTAAAGGTATTTCAAGTATAAACACTAATACCTAAAAAGAATCCTAGTAGTATACTTTAAAGTGCAACAATAATAAATAACCAGTAAACTATAAGTATGATCTACTTAGCCCAATCACCTAACGACTACACTCCCATTGACTCCCTATGCCAATGCATTGATGAAATTAACAATTGGATGTTCCAAAACCTTTTTCAGAAAACTGAGAACTGAAGTCATTGCATTTGGAAACAAAGATGAACTTCTCAAGGTGAACGCATACCTTGATGCTAGGGGTCAAACAACTAAAGATCAAGTCCAGAATCTTGGTATGATTCTGGAGTCAGACCTTAGCTTTTTTAAAGCAATAACTAAATCAGCATATTATCATCTTAAAAATAACTTAAGAATTAGATTATTTTTTTCCAGACAAGACTTAAAGAAATGCTTTCATCACCAGCAGGGTGGATTATTGTAATGGCCTCCTCACTGGTCTTCCCAAAAAGACCATAAGACAGCTACAGCTCATACAAAATTCTGCGGTCAGGATTCTAAGCAGAACCAGGAAATATGAGCATATCACGCCAGTCCTCAAGTCACTGGCTCCCAGTCACATGGGATAGACTTTAAAGTATTATTACTGGTATATAAATCACTCAGTGGCCTAGGACCTAAATACATTGCAGATATGCTCATTTAATATAAACCCAACTCAGATCATCAGGACATCAGATAGAGATACCAAGGATTCACTCAAAATGCGGAGAATCTGCGTTTAGCTACTATTAGCCGCAGTTGGAACCAGCTCCCAGAGGAGATCAGATGTTCTCCGACATTAGTCACTTTTAAATCCAGACTCAAAACACATCTGTTTAGCTACGCATTTACTGAATGAACACTTTGCTAAGTCCGAACTGATTGCACTATATTTTTTATGGTTCATTCAGTCTCTTTTGTTTCTTAAACTTTTCTAATTATTTTTCATTTTTATTTTAAATTGCTTTAATTTTATCTTTAATCTGTTTTAAATTGTTATGCTTTCCTTTTTATGTAAAGCACCTTGAATTGCCATTGTGCATGAAATGTGCTATGTAAATAAACTTGCCTTGCCTTATTGCCTTGATGTTAAGTACACTGTAGAAAAGCTTACATGTATACTTGCAGTATAAATACGATTAAACCTAAAAAAAAAAAAGGGCTAGAACTGTATAGCGCAAGTGGCTCAGTGGATAGAGAGGCAGACTCGTAATCGCAAGTTCGAATACCGTCTGACCCCTAAATCGTGTATTTTTTAAATTCAAGTATATAACTAGTAAACTAGAAGTACATCTATACGTTCACTAGTAGTATAGTTGCAGTATGAAATCAAAGTTAAATATAAACTATTTGTGTACTCAAACTTTACTATTTTTACACTTAAAGTATACATAATAGTATACTTTTAAATACTAAAAAGTGGGCCAATTTAGTCCCAAGAAGTATTAAAGTTGTACACTTTTAAGTATACCACTAGTGCATTGATATTAGTATACTTACTATGTAAAGTATACTTGGAAAATATACTTTAACTCTTCTCGCTGAGGTGGGCGAGTCTGTCCATAGGACAACAATCCGTCGTATACTGCAACAATCTGGCATTTATGGAAGAATGGCAAGAAGAAAGCCATTTCTGAAAGATATCTATAAAAAGTGGCATTTAAAGTTTGCCACAAGCCACCTGGGAGACACACCAAACATGTGGAAGAAGGTGCTCTGGTCAGATGAAACCAAAATCTAACTTTTTGGCAACAATGCAAAGTTTTATGTTTGGCGTAAAAGCAACATAGCTCATCACCCTCAACTCACCATCCCCACTGTCAACTGTCAAACATGGTGGTGGCAGCATCATGGTTTGGGCCTGCTTCTCTTCAGCAGTGACAGGGAAGATGGCTAAAATTGATGGGAAGATGGATGGAGCCAAATACAGGACCATTCTGGAAGAAACCCTGATGGAGTCTGCAAAATACCTGAGACTGGGACGGAGATTTGTCTTCCAACAAGACAATGATCCAAAACATAAAGCAAAATCTACATGGAATGGATCACAAATAAACATATCCAGGTGTTAGAACGGCCAAGTCAATGTCCAGACCTGAATCAAGAATCTGTGGAAAGAACTGAAAACTGCTGTTCACAAATGCTCTCCATCCAACCTCACTGAGCTCAAGCTGTTTTGCAAGGAGGAATGGGCAAAGATTTCAGTCTCTCGATGTGCAGAACTGATAGAGACACACCCCAAGTGACTTACAGCTGTAATCGCAGCAAAAGGTGGCACTACAAAGTATTAATTTAAGGGGGCTGAATAATTTTGCACGCCCAATTTGTCAGTTTTTAATTTGTGAAAAAAGTTTTAAATATCCCAAAAATTTCGTTACACTTCATGATTGTGTCCCACTTGTTGTTGATTCTTTCACAAAAATCACAGTTTCATATCGTTATGTTTGAAGCCTGAAATGTGGCAAAAGGTTGAAAAGTTCAAGGGGGCCGAATACTTTCGCATTGGTCCACAGGCTTGTTTTCCCAGGCTGCCTGAAGAGACAGATAAATGTGTCTGTAAATGGGAATTCTCTTCTAGTGATGGATGGCCATTGGTCAGTCACTGAAGCAAGGGAAAGATGGATTTAGAATTCTCAAAGATGTGCCAATGGTCACACCAACACATACACACACACACACATTCCCCCATTGAATAGATGAATGAGGAATTATCCAAGGTGTGCCAACACTAAGAAAGCCTTTGTAAGACAATCTGTCTGGTAAGCGCAGGGTCACTTTCAAACACTGAAAAGACTTTCTTATGATGCGACACACACACACGAAAGCAAGCCCATTTACAGAAACTAAACCACATACGCGTAGTGTGGCGTTGTTTTAACCCAATCGAGATGCAGTAGAACAGTTTAAACTCAACTGTTTAAAAACAGAATCATTTGCTTTAGCTGAGCACGTAATACCATTTTCAGAAATAGTAGATGTTCTGTTTTATTGCTTTTTGTGCACAGCCTCCCAACACTGCTTCATCATGTGTCAAGTATATAAATCCTGTGTGGTCCTCAGTGCATTACATCTGTTTGTCTCCAATAAGGTCTCAGTATCACATAAGTATTTGACATTCTCCAGTAGAGATGGGAGGGTGAAAGCAAGCATCTGTAGGTGAAGTAAAGGAGTAGATGGTTGGCATTTCCCCTGTGCCAAGGTGGTTTAGGCTTAGGGATATGGATTAAGAGTAAGGCGTAAGGTTAAGGATTGGAATTAGCAGTTAAGGTTTGACTTAACATTTCTATTTCAAATGGTAAGGTTTAGGTTTTGGGAAAGGCCTCACATTATCTTGATTTGCTAAAATCAAATGACACTCAGCAAGGTCACTCCCACTAAGGCCAAGTTTGAACCATTGTTGTGCCAGGCTTAAATGTGCCAGGGATGAGATTAGTCATAAAGACATTTTACCTGCCTGGACAAATGTCTGAACATGTTCTGCTATAAACCCCCAGCTGTTTCTGACATTACAGATGCTTGTTTGTATAGTATTAGTTCTCTCTGTTCTTCAAACACCAACCGCTTGTAATGTCTGGGTGTGCTGTGGTCTGATTGGGAATATTCATGTAATGGGGAACGTTTGTGATGAGGTTTTCAATGACGCAGCTGTGCCTATTGGTATGGGATCATAAGTCATTTGTTTATACTGTTTTCCTCTCTTCCTCCACAATCACTTTGTTACTCACAGGAGATCAGAGAAATCCTCTCCAGACAATCTAAACTGAGATTGTTTAGCAGACTGCGCTTAATAACCTGGACTTAATGGGTCAATCAGGGTGAAATCAACCAGCATCAAGAGAAAGGTTGTTTTTAGGGATTCAAACAAGCATGGGTGACTAGGCTAATGCTCTAGTATAGGCGACTACCCTAATGCTCTAGTATGGGTACTAGCCTAATGCTCTAGTATGAGTACAAGCCTAATGCTATAGTATGGGTGACTAGCATAATGCTCTAGTATGGGGGACTAGCATAATGCTCGATCTAGTACGGGTGACTAACAATGCTATAGCATGGGTGACTAGCTTAAGGCTCTAGTATGGGTGAATAGCTAATTCTCTAGTATGGGTGAATTGCCTAATGCTCTAGTATGGGTGACTAGCCTAATGCTGTAATATGGATGACAACCTAATGCTGTAATATGGGTGACTCACCTAATGCTCTAGCTGCCATCCTAGTTGATGGGTGACTAGCCTAAGGCTCTAGTATGGGTAACTAGCCTAATGCTCTAGTATGAGTGACTAGCCTAATACTGTAATAGGAGTGACTATCTTAATGCTCTAGCTGCCGTACTGTTTGATCGCTGATAAGCCTAAGGCTCTATCTGCCATCCTGATTGAAGTATGACTAGACTAATGCTTTAGTATGGGTGACTAGCCTAATGCTCTAGCTGCCATCCAGATTGAAGCGTGACTAGACTAATGCTTTAGTATGGGTGATTAGCCCAAATTTTCTAGCTGCCATTCTTATTGAAGGGTAACTAGACTAATGCTCTAGTATGGGTGACTAGTCTAATGATGTGATATGAGTGACTATCTTAATGCTGTAGCTGCCGTCCTGGTTGATAGGTGATTAGCCTAATGCTCTAGCTGCCGTCCTGAGTGAAGGGTGACTAGACTAATGCTGTAGCATGGGTGACTAGCCTAATGATCTAGCTGCCATCCTGATTGATAGGTGACTCAACGAATGCTCTAGCTACTGTCCTGATTGGTAGGTGACTAGCCTAATGCTCTAGCTGCGGTCCTGACTGATGGGTGTTTAGCCTAATGCTCTAGCTGCCATCCTGATTAAAGGGTGACTAGACTAATGCTCTAGTATGGGTGACTAGCCTAATGCTCTGGCTGTTGTAATGATTATTATGTGACTAGCCTAATGCTCTAGCTGTTGTCCTGATTGATGGGTGATTAGCCTAATGCTCTAGCTGCCATCCTGATTGAAGGGTGACTAGACCAATGCTCTAGTATGGGTTGTCCTAGCTGCCACCTTGATTGATGGGTGAATAACCTAATGGTCTAACTAGTATGGGTGACTAGCCTAATGCTGTAATATGGATGACTAGCCTAATGCTGTAGCTACCGTCCTGATTGATGGGTGATTAGCATAATGCTTTAGCTTCTGTCCTGATTGAAGGGTGACTAGTTTAATGCTCTAGTATGGGTGACTAGCCTAATGTTCTAGCTGCCACCCTGATTGATGGGTGACTAACCTAATGGTCTAGCTAGTATGGATAACTAGCCTAAGGCTGTAATATGGTTGACTAGACTAATGCTGTAGCTACCGTCCTGATTGATGGGTGATTAGCATAATGCTCTAGCTGCCGTCCTGATTGAAGGGTGACTAGACTAATTCTCTAGTATGGGTGGCTAGCCTAATGCTCTAGCTGCCATCCTGTCTGATGGGTGACTAGACTAAAGCTCTAGTTTGGGTGACTAGACTGATGCTGTAGTAGGGGTGACTACCCTTATGCTCTTGTATGAATGACTATCTTAATGCTCTGTCTGCTGTACTTATTGATATATGACTAGCCCAATGCTCTAGCTGCTACCCTGATTCATAGGTGACTAGCTTAATGCTCTATCTCCTATCCTGATTGATGGGTGATTAGTCTAATTCTGTAGCTGCCATCCTGATTGATGTGTGACTAGCCTAATGCCCTAGTATGGGTGACTAGCCTAATGTTGTAATAAGGGGTAACTAGCCTAATGCTCTAACTGCCATACTGATTGATGGGTGAATTTCCTAATGCTCTAGCTGTTGTCCTGATTGATGGGTGACTTGCTTAATGCTCTAGCCGCTTTCCTTATTGATGGGTGACTTGCCTAATGCTCTAGCTGCCACTTTGATTGATGGGTGACTAGCCTAATGTTCTAGCTGGCGTCCTGATTGATGTGTGACTAGCCTAATGCCCTAGTATGGGTGACTAGCCTAATGTTGTAATAAGGGGTAACTAGCCTAATGCTCTAACTGCCATACTGATTGATGGGTGAATTTCCTAATGCTCTAGCTGCTGTCCTGATTGATGGGTGGCTTGCTTAATGCTCTAGCCGCTTTCCTTATTGATGGGTGACTAGCCTAATGCTCTAGCTACCCGTCTGATTGATGGGTGATTTGCCCAATGCTCTAGCTGCCACTCTGATTAATGGGTGACTAGCCTAATGCTCTAGCTGGTGCTCTGATTATTGGGTAACTAGCCTAATGCCTAATTATCTAGCTGCTGCTCTGATTGATGGGTGACTAGACTAATGCTCTAGCTGGTGCTCTGATTATTGGGTAACTAGCCTAATGCCTAATTATCTAGCTGCTGATCTGATTAATGGGTGACTAGCCTAATGCTCTGGTATGGGTGACTAGCCTGATGCTCTAGCTGCTGTCCTGATTATTGGGTGACTAGCCTAATGCTCTAGTATGCGTGACTAGCCTGATGCTCTAGCTGCTGTCCTGATTGATTGGTGACTAGATTAATACTCTAGCTGCCATCCCGATTGATTGGTGATTTTCCTAATGCTCTAGCTGCCACTCTGATTAATGGGTGGCTAGCCTAATGCCCTATCTTCTGCTCTGATTAATGGGTGACTAGCCTAATGCTCTAGCTGCCGCTCTGATTGATGGGTGACTAGCCTAATGTTTTAGCTGACGTCCTTATTGATGAGTGACTACACTAATGCTCTAGCTGCTGCTCTGATTATTGGGTAACTAGCCTAATGCATAATGCTTTAGCTGCTGCTCTTATTAAGGGGTGACTAGCCTAATGCTCTAGTATGGGTGACTAGCCTGATGCTCTAGTGGCTATCCTGATTGATAAGTGACTAGACTAATACTCTAGCTGTAATCCTGATTGATTGGTGACTAGCCTTATGCTCTAGCTGCTGCTCTGATCAATGGGTGACTAGTCTAATGCTCTAGCTGCCACCCTGATTGCTCATACTGGCTGCTAATCAACCACCTGCTGCCTTTCACTTTCCTCCACCCTGCCCACCGCAAATATTCTTCTCCATCCATGTCTTTCGTCATTTTTTCTCCACCCAGGAGAAACACCTGTGTGCTCCACAGAAAGAGCTGGAGGCCATTACTGTGCTGTTTACTCAGCAACAACCACTAATTAACACTAATTACACATACATTCCACTGCTCTCTCACCTACACACACACACACACACACACACACTCTCTCTCTCTCTCTCTCTCTCTCTCTCTCTCTCTCTCTCTCTCTCTCTCTCTCTCTCTCTCTCTCTCTCTCACAGTATACAAATGCACACACACACAATGTCACACCTGCACAAATGCAAAAGCACATGTTATGGTATGGACACAACCAAGCATGTGTGCTGGGATAAACATTGTTGCTGGAACAATTCCCAGCTTCTTACAATATCTAATATGTGTTGAAACAAATTAGCTGGAAATCCATATAAGGATATAAATTGGACTTGGCAGGGGACTCCACAGGTCACTGCCTAACCTTTGTTTCACTATACCGTCATTCAAAGAGTCTCTTGCTAATTTCTATTTTGGGATAGTAATTTGGGAAATACATTTTGAAATCAAAACGTTTTTGACTCTACCATTCACTGCCTTTAATACTGAACACAGTAGCTGTTTAACAGTGGCACAAAGAGTTCATGGATATCAACATCCCTCTTGTGTACTGTAAACCTTGTTTTGTTAAACCAACGGTTATTGTAGTAGCTTCTTAGGTGTTAAAAGTTTATAGTCCATTATAGCGATAGGAATAAGTTGTACCATTTCCCCTAGGCTGGGTAGAGCTTTATGTCAGTATTTTTGTTTTACCTACTGTATATTTGAAGAGGGTAAGATTTCAAGAAATAAGTGTTTAAATGTAACAATTGCATTATACACTATTACAAATTATTGGATGCAGGGTACATATAAAAAATGACATGTTATTGAAAACCAACTTTTTATTTTGAAGGTGTATGAGGGGAATTTTACAGTTCAGTCTTTAATTCAATGACTGAATAACATGTTTTACTTTGCCGGCTAAGGGATTCGATCTAGCAACATTTTGGCTACTGGTCAGCTCTATCTGCTAGGCTGAGACTGAAGGAATGTTGCTTGTTTTCTGTCTATAATGATGGGTGTCAGCTCATCATCTACACTAGTCTTGCCTGAGGAAGACAAAAGATATTTAGTCTCTTACCCCATTTTATATGCTAATACAGCTACTAGTGTCTAACTACCAGTCTCTTGCAATCTGGGCAGTGACTCTCTAATCACAACTAAGCACCAGTGTCACTCACATCTCTCTTCACCTCCTGTCACCTCCCTTGTCTCATCTTTACTGGCTCATTTCCTCAGCTATTAGTTCTCACGTCTTTATCTTTTCTGCCTATGTCACTACTGCCCTTTGTTGCTAACAGCCTCTGGCTAAAACTCCTGTCTTTACTGGGTGGGTTCAAAACTATGTATGCCCTTGGAACCCAGGTACAGTGTATTGTAATTAATCAAGATTTAATATCTTTGTCTGTGCAGTGCCAAATACTGTATATATTGACTCAAAAAAGGCTATGAAAATGGTTTTGTTTGTAAGCTTGATATAAAATTAAAATATTTTAGAAACATAGTCTTTATTTAAGATAAAGAAAAATAATCTAACATTCATTTTCAAACAGGTTTGTCATAATTATTGACATCCCTAGAAAGTCTTATGAATCCAAACTAATGATAGTACATTATCTATCCACTGTCCATTATGCTTCACTCTGTACACATACACATGTACATATAAATACTATTAATTATTAATTTATAACATGGTAAATGCTTAGTGTATACATGTACATAGTTTATAAAGACTTCAAGCACCTTCAAGCAAATTCAAGAACCAAACTCTAAATTTCAAGAATTTACATTGTACATTATTGCTGTTGTCCTAATATAGAATGAATCTCCCCCTTACAAGTATAGCAAAATAGTATGCTTTAACATATTAAGGCTAATACAAAAGGCCCTTCTAATGATATACATTCAAATAAATGGTACATGATGTCCAAATATTGTAAACATTACTGGAAATGTAATGGTAAAAAACAACTTCAATACCTGACAATAAATTAAATCAAATTGATATATAGAAATCATTTACTTTAGGGGGTTATATCGCTCACTAATAGTTTTTAACCAAATCACACAAATATTTTAACATGGCAAATATCAAAACGCAGATATTGGTACAGATAAATTTCATCAAAATGTAAAATACATGTCATGGTTAGATGTTGTAGTGAGGACGGAAACGGAGACCAAAGCAGGGAGCAGCATTCGTGATGTTTAATGAACATGAAAAGACGTAGAAAACACTTTGGGAAAACACTTTGGGAAGGTCAGTGTTTGTGTGGGAACACTGACCTTCAAATGTTCACAGTATACGGCTGCACTTCGATAATTTCTTAGCTACGATGCTCTACGCAGCATCGGACACAATACTAAGAAACAAGAGCGTATGCTTGCTCATGCTACCCTGATATATACACCCTGTATGACACATTACAAGGTGAAGGCTCAATCAAGTATGTACATATCAACAAATGTCCATCAGCATCCCAACACACAAATGTACAAATATTCCCTACATCTCTCCCCTCTCCAGACAGGAGGTAAACTCTCATAATAATGTGCACCGACCATCCAAAACACCAGGACTATATAGGCATCTTGATTACTCATTACGCACAGTGTGGGTATTTACACAGTGCACCCTTAATGCGCAATGAGTAACCAAGCGCCCACCAATCCCAGTGCCCAGAGGTCGACGCATAAACAAAACACATACAGTAACAAAGAAATAATACAACATAAAGCACATAGTCCATCACCATAAGCTAAACTGCCACGACAGCCCTGTTAGTCCTGGCAATCGTGACAATACAGTTCTGGATTTGCTGGTGGTGTCTAGCTGGCCACAGCCTCTACATATGAAGTGGATATTTGGTAAGTTTGTCTAAATGGTCACATCCACTAATTCTGGATTCTCACTGATCACAGCCTCTACACTTTCTCGACAATTATTAGGCAAGTAGGTATTTTGAAAAAATCATCATTATTCTATATGTTCCGACTCCAAGCTGTATAAACTGGAATTCATATTGGATTTACGCATAGCAAGTTATGTGTATTTGTGTAATGAGGGAGGGTGTGGCCTAAGGTGCTCAACACCCTATATCAAGGTGTGCATAATTATTAGGTAGCTTCTGTTCCTCAGGCAAAATGGGCCAAAGAAGGGACTTAACTAAAAGTCTTTCAGAGGGATGCAGCACTCTTGAAATTGCTAAGATATATGGGCGTGATCACAGAACCATGAAATGTTTTGTTGTGAATAGTCAGCAGGGTCGCAAGAAATGTGTTGAGAAAAAAAGACGCAAATTACCTGCCAAAAATTTGACAATACTCAAACCTGAAGCTACCAGGAACCAATTATCCTCCAGGGCTGCCATATTCCAGAACTGCAACCTACCTGGAGTGCCCAGAAGTACAAGGTGTTCAGTGCTCAGAGACATGGCCATGGTAAGGGAGGCTGAAACCAGACAACCACTGAACAAGAAACATAAGTTGAAACGTCAAGGTTGGGCCAAGAAATATCTCAAGACAGATTTTTCTAAAGTTTTAAGGAATGATGAAATGAGAGTGACTCTTGATGGACCAGATGGATGGGCCCATGGCTAGATCAGTAACAGGCACAGAGCTCTACTTCGACTTAAATGCCAGCAAGGTGGAGGTGGGGTACTGGTATGGTCTGGCATTATTGAAGATGAGCTAGTTGGACATTTTCGGGTTGAAGATGGACTCAAACTCAACTCTCAAACCTACTGCCAGTTTTCAGAAAACACTTTCTTCCAGCACTGGTACAAGAAAGTCTGCATCTTTCAAGAAGACCTTGATTTTTATGCAGGACAATGTTTCATCGCATGCATCGAAGTAGTCCACTGTGTGTCTAGCCAGTAAAGGCCTTAAAGATAAAAGAATAATGACATGGCCCCCTTCCTCACCTGACCTATACCCTATTGAGAACTTGTGGTTCCTTTTTTAAATGTCAGAAATGTTGTAAATTTTGAGTTGTTTGTTTATTATTCTCACTTTAGGTGAGTTGGGAAACTTTTCATTTATCATTTAGTTGCATAATTATTCTGCACACTAATAGTACCCAACAATTGTGCACACATAGACATTTTCCAAAGAAAGTCAAGACCTCACTTTTCCTTCTTAGCTATTCAAGTTTGAGGTGTATTTACATTTTGGATTGACAAAAAGGACTGTAGTTGTGCATTAATCAAATTAATCCTCAAGAATACAATTTACCTATTAATTGTGCACACAGTGTAAATTACTCTGGTATATCTAGCAAACCACAAAAACGGACTAACTCTGGTATCTAGTCTACCACAGCCTCTGACTAACTCTGGTATCTAGTCTACCACAGCCTCTGACTAACTCTGGTATCTAGTCTACCACAGCCTCTGACTAACTCTGGTATCTAGTCTACCACAGCCTCTGACTAACTCTGGTATCTAGTCTACCACAGCCTCTGACTAACTCTGGTATCTAGTCTACCACAGCCTCTGACTAACTCTGGTATAACTGTGGTCTGTCTTTTTATTTTATTTGTTTATTTTTTTTTAAACTATTTATACAGGGAAAACAGGCTGAGACCTAGGTCTCTTTTTAGGATGTGCCATGTGGATACAAAAAACATTTATTATAAAAACAAAAGAAAAACAAAGATAAGGAATAGTTTAACAAAAACAGTTACACTCAACAACATCTAACAATTTTAATTTAGTACACTTTTATTTTACCAGTTAAATTGATGAGAACTGATTCTCATTTGCAATGGTGACCTGGCGACGAAAAGCAGGAGAGTGCACAGAATTACACAAAAGTTACAGAATACTTTAAAATATGCTTATTGGCACATTTGGGAAATATGAGAAAATGGTCTGTGAAAAAAATAAGAAAACAGTAAACAAAAGTCATTTTTTTCACATGCAGAAAATCAATACTTCCAAGTAGATTTATATTAAAACATCTATGGTGCCTAACATTATTTCACATTTCTGTATGTACAGATTAGGTCTCAGACAGTTGATGAAATTTATTCTACTTATAGATTATGCACAACATATTATATTAATGTTCTGGAATTAATCTTTAACAATTAAATGTGCAGTTAAGCTGTTACAACCACATCCAAAACGTCCATAATAGACACTTGTGAGTGTGATTTGAATCAATGGTGTAGAAATTGGTAAGATATGACTCTAAGCATGCAGCTATGCTGGGTAGTAACACATCACTAATGTTTTTGCCGTTACACTGCTTTCAGCACCAAACAACAATCAATTCTGTTAACTCCATGTCTCTTTTTTGCTGTCAGCATTACCAAATCTTTACAATAAGTATTGTAGGTTAGTTTTTGTCAAAAAAATTACCTAAAAGTTTAGTCATTTAGATAATTTGCTTGTTGATTACCAACTTTCCACTGGTTTCAACAGCATCCCTTTAGGTTTGATTGCTCACTGGATGACTAGTATGAAAATAAGTAAAAAGTACAGTTTATTTCAAATGCACTGATTTTGTCTCCTTTTCTCCACCAGACTCAAAGCCGGATGAAACTCATAGCAGACAACTATGATGAAGAACATCTACACCCTCATCAGCCTCACTACCCTCACCACCATCGACCGAGTGGTCATCCAGCCCATGCAGTGCAACCACCATACCCACACCATCGGAGTCCAACTAGAGGACCAACACATGCCAACCACAGACCCCCTATGGACCAGGTGATTACTCTTATCTAACCATAACCGTTACCCAAACTTTAATGTTGATTCTAAATCTAAACCAAACCTTTACACTTAACTATCAAGCCTAACCTTTGAGGACAAACTTTGTGGCAACCTCAGGCCTAACCCAGACCAAGACTTACTGTGTAGCCCTTTTTCCATTAGAGAACCATACTGTGCCATACCACACCTATCAAGGTACAGATAGTGTTCCCATCTATACCCAGCCCACTGGAGAACGTACCATGTAGACATGGATCAGACTCTGACACGCGCACACACACACACACACACACACACACACACACACACACACACACCAATTTCTGTTCTGCTTTTGTCCATCTTAAGTGGAGAGCTTTGCCTAAGATGACAACATTACACAGCCATCACTGTCAGAGCCAGCTACTCGTGGTCGGATTGTCATCAAAGAATGAAAAATCCCCTACATCGCTCCCTATCCTTCTCCACCCCTCTATCCTCGCCAACTCACGGTTGATATCATTTATACAGGAGACTTGAGGTTAAATGCTGCCAAATAAGTCCTATTTGATTTGTGTGTGAGGTTTGGCCCATTCACACACAATACACAAACATGTCTCTTTGAATTTCATCTCATTATCATTGGCGTCATCCAACCTTCCCCCAGGACAAACCCATTAATCTGTGTTAGAAGAAAGTTGAATGAATATTGTGTTGTAATTGAATGAGTGTCTGTGTTTGTGTGTGTGTGTGTGTGTGTGTGTGTGTGTGTGTGTGTGTGTGTGTGTGTGTGTGTGTGTGTGTGTGTGTGTGTGTATGTGTGGGTGTGTCCATGTGTGTATGACCGAAGCAGCTTAGGGGCTATCAGGTGTGTTGTCCATATTATCTCCCTTTGGTAAATTGGCCATACTAGTTTATGAATTATGAAAAATATAGGGCCCATACAGATAAAAATATATTAAATTTGCAATAAATGCTCTAGTTTATTGCAGCAACAACAGGTGGAGCCTGGATATAAGATGTGTACTCCAATGCACCTATTTTGCCGTTCTTACCACACTGCTACCTCAACTAAGGAGAATCCATATTAAGCAGAGGCAACACATAGTGTACTCTGGCCTTATTCCTTGATTGAGTTTATAGGTAGCATAATGAGGGTCCCTACATGTAAACCAAAGCATTGCGATTTTTGTATGCGTACAGACAGTTTATTGAAAATATAGTTTACAAGACAGTACTGTTCGTGTATACAGCCAGGCGCCATCTTCGGAAAACTGACTCGACCAGTCGAACCACGAACGCCGTGCTACGTGAGGTTTTGTCAATTTCTCCTCGTGTCTCATAGAGTATTGGAATTATAGTGGTGCAGAAGTGTCGGCGGGAGGGAATATTATACTGCGGCTCGAGTACTTTCATCAGATGACTAAATCATTCACCCTCAATCACGTTGTACTGTTGCATATCTTTTACTATAAACATCTCCAATGCTTTAGTTATAGCTATTGCCCTGTCCGACGTATCACTGAGAGGCTGCTTAAATGCTGCGGAGAGTAGAAGTTGTTTCGTAACCGACTCCTCCTTACGCTGTCTACCAACACATTGGGGTGATGTCTTCTCAGATGAACTGACATATTAGAAGGGTTTCCATTAGCATATTGAATGCATGTTGCACAATGCTTGCACACAGTCGCACTTCCATCTGTCAGCATAGGTAACATGAAATGAAATGTTCCCACACACCAGACTTATATGACGCTGGCACAACCTCCAACTCGGGGCAGCCTTCCTTATCTCTCCCACTTGCCATTTATCCATGTGACGTGACCTGCAGCACTCCACACTTCATTTTGACTGTCTATGTCCACACTTCTTCTTTCAAGTGAAAGGGAAACACACTGTCCAAGGTCACATACGGGTGCAAGGCTACATTACGCATGCGTCGAACCATGCAACTGACACACACACTCCGAACCAAGACAAGCGAATCGAACGGTTCAGATGTTTTTTCATGAACCATATGACCCCTAGTAATTCATGAGATTTAGGACTGTAAAGAACACACAAAAAACGATTAAAAGTTGTCATAAACGATATATAATACATAGCCTATATACTCTATGAAAGTAATGCACACACTTAGGCACACACATTCACACACACTTGCACACACACACACAAATACAGACTCACAGAAACACACACGATAATCATGTCCCATCACCATTTGCTGCAGAGCTCTTCTTCTGGTTCCAGAACCCTGTTAGCGTTCTGTAATTCCTGCATGATTCGGGAAACTCCACAAGACACTCGTGTGTGTGTGTGTGTCTGTGTACGTGCATCTCAAGGGGATTTCCAAATAAGTGTTGAGGTGCTAAAATCACACGTATGTTCCATTAGACATACAGTAGGCCATTACACGTTTTAGGTGCAGTTACAACATGATGTTAGCTGGCACAGAATGGGAAAGCCACAGTAACTAACACTTTGTGAACACACAACATCTAAAACAGATTAGTACCTAGACAAATGCCTGTTTTTCCGTGGCAGGTCTGCCCTCTAGAAGAAATGTAATGCAAGCCTGCATCTATTTTCAAGGCTCTGGAAGCTTTTCTTCGAAGTGGTCTTTGTAGCAAAAGAAGCAACTCATTTTTAGAATTAGCACCTCCTGGTAACAACAAAATCATACTGGATGCCAGTAATCACAATAATATCAGCATTCAATCGGGCCCTTCTGCCTACAGGATGTGTGTCAATGTATGTTGTTGGTGAAACCAGCTGAATCATCCAGGTCAACAAAATGAACAACTCTAGAAATGTCCAGTACACACACACA
>JACXGM010024160.1:0-15868 GCA_016801145.1 Umbra pygmaea
GACAGCCTGGCTAAAGGAAAAGACAGCCTGGCTGAATGCAGTTTTTCTTAATGGAAATGCTCAGTCCCTCCTAGCTGCACCTCTAGTCACTCTATTAGCAAAATACTTAAATACAAAGAAACCAGATAGAGGTGGAGGAGCTAAGCCATGCATAATTTTGTAAACTGCACTGACATTTTTAAATTATTACATCTGTTAAATTATTAATTTCATTTGACAGCCCAAAACTCAACATCTGGAGAAATTATCAACTGTTAAAAGCAGATACTTTAGGGTCCTTTCTGCCACTGTTGATCTGGGCAGAGAAATAACTGCAGGAAATAAAATAAAAAATGAAAATAATCACCATCAATTTAACAGAAGGGCCGAAAGGTAATGAAAAACTGGCAAAGAAGGACAATTTCTACAGAAAATAAAATGGAAAAAGACCTCTGTCTCATCATATTTGAGGCAATAACTATGCAATAAGGGACAATTGGATGAAGGTGAACGAAACATTAACTTCAGAACTCTACTGAAACTAATAACCGAAACAGCCTCTGCAGCAATCCAGTAATAAAGTTAATTACAATGAGACAGTAACTGACAAAAAATGAGAGGATGTTATCTTCGACCAAGCACTCCTCAGAGCCGCTCACTACCTAGAAGCAGCTCACACTCTCAGACAATGACATGCATTGAGTGACCGTCTCTTTCCACACAGAACTGAAAGTGGGACATAGGAAACAGGATATTATCACCAGGACTTCTCACCAGCGACAGAAACAGCCTGTTATAAGCCTGACATCCTTCGTCAAGCCACTCGCAGCAAGACTGGAACAGATAATGTGTGACAATTGAAATCGTGCAGGTAACACATTTGTGTGTATGATCACAGAGAGTCAAGAATATTTCCAGAAACTGCCTCGAGAGCACGGTGAAATCCGACCCCAAAGGTGCAGCTTAGACTAGAAAGAAGCACCCTGGGCCCTTAAAAAGCCAAGACTGACACTTCAGAGCCTAATGGTCCCTTATAATGGAATCACATTTTGGAGACTTTTTACTGAGACTGTAGAATGACTCTCATCTCTAAGGCTTGTGTACTGTCAAAGCATCACCCAGGAGGGAGGGCAGAACAAACCATTAGCCTCTTAGCTTCAGTCTGACCTAGCTGTTTGTCTCTGAACATAATGACCATTGCAGTGGAGACGTGTGGAGGGAGACGCCCGCGGGAAATCAATGGAAACGTATCAGACCTGTGAATGGTATCCATGTGCTCTGATTCCATCCCAGCTATTAGAATGTTTAGAATGTTATTAATGTGATTGTGAGCTCTCATTTAAAGTGACACTACATTCAGGTGGTTCTTTTAGAACGTTTAGAATGTTATTAATGTGATTGTGAGCTCTCATTTAAAGTGACACTACATTCAGGTGGTTCTTTTCTTACCCGAGTCCAGCCAGGTCTGACACCAGGTTCCCCAGAGCAGCAGCTACGACCACCGGGAGGAGAGAGAGACAAGAGAGGAGGTTAATGTTTCCTGTGACTGATGGTTGGTGTTAGGGGTTCATTTTTAATCAATTTTCATCAAATTTTGTATATATGAAGGGACCACTGCACATTGTTCTTTAATCAACTTTAATCAACTAATTTAAAACCTCTGGAATGTGATGAAGAGGAAGATGGATGGTCACAAGCATCAAACAAAGCCAAGCTGTTTGAATTTTTGCATAATCAGGTAGGCTGTGGCATTTAAACAATGTTCAATTGCTAGTAAGTGTCCCAAGAAAATATCCCTTACATCATTACACCATCACCAGCAGCTTGAACCATTGATACAAGGCAGGATGGATCCATGGTTTCATTTTGTTTATGCCAAATTTCTATCTTACCTTTTGAATGTTAGATATTGACACTCATCAGACCAGGCAATGTTTTTCCAAAACTTTGATGGGCACATGCAAATTGTAGCATCAGTTTCCTGTTCTTAGCTGACAGGAGTGGCTGGCACCTGGCCTAGTATTCTGCTGTTAGACGCAGGTTCGACATGTTGTGCTTTCAGATATGCTCTTCTGCATTCCTTAAGCTCAAACCAGTCTGGCCATTTTCCTCAGACCTCTTACATCAACATGGCATTTTCACTCAGAGAACTGCCGCTCAATGGAAATTTTCGTTTTTTCTGACCATTCTCTGTAAACCCTAGAGATGGTTGCGTGGGAAAATCCCAGTAGATCAGCACTTTCTGAAACACTCAAACCAGCCTGTCTGGCACCAACAACCTTTCTTTAAATCAACTTTCTTCCCCATTCTGATGCTTGGTTTGAACTTCAGCAGTTCGTCTTGACCATGTCTAATAAATAAATCTCACATCAGCGCTATGACTTCCAGTCTCTTTCTTGGCAGGATTCTGGGACAGAATAGGACAGTTTGAAATCTATTAGAGTTTGTGTTATGGCTCTTTAGCTGCTAGATGCACTAGTAGGATTGTAGCAGGAAGGCAACCCGAATACAAACCGACTGCCCTGCAAAGGAATACAGAATGACTGCTCTGCAAAACGACTAATGTAGTTGTCTTTGATCACCTTTGGTACATTCCAGTGGGTAAATAAGGAAAACACACAGTATGATGAACCAGGTAAGTTCTTATTTACAGCAACGACCTGGGACCTCCATCTCACATCCACTTCCCTGTTCCACTTGAGGCTGGATTATTTGTATCAGCTTAACGCCAGCCAACTTGAATTAAACATGACACCCAAAGGCTGGACAAAATGTTGATTTGATAAATTCAGTATGAAACACTGCCCTTGGCCAGTTGAATAAAACAGTATGTGCTACAATTGCGCTGGAAAGAAAATGTTGTAGCCCCCACCTGGTACAGGCATAGAGAACAGTGTCCTTCTAAAAGACTCATCCAGGCCTCCATAACAACAGTGAATGACAGTACCAACATCTTCTCTGGGTCACATCCCAGCCTGATCCTTCAGCTGTTACCTGAAATAGCCCTGCTGTCTCCTACTAGGAGGAAAGCTAGAGCCCCTACAGACAGACACACCGTCTCTAGGTAATATCCTCCATCTCATCTTTGCTGTGGTGAAAATAGGACAAGGTCCAGTGAAATAGAAAAACGCTTTAACTGATAAACAATATTAGGAGAAAATAGGGCTTCCGTCTTAGAGAGATATGTTATGCTTATAGAAAGATTGAAGCCAGTAGCAACTGAAATGGGACATGTTCCTAATGTGTGGGTAAGAGGCTGCTGCACACCTGAACTCTCCCTGGAAACAATTGAATGACAGCCTGGATGTTTCCACTGATTCAAACGACTTGTTTGCAGTAGAAACACACAGCCCTCCACATTCCATCAGGGCAGAGTAATGGGAACAGATGGACGCGTTCTGCTGACAGAGCAGTGTGTGTGTGTGTGTGTGTGTGTGTGTGTGTGTGTGTGTGTGTGTGTGTGTGTGTGTGTGTGTGTGTGTGTGTGTGTGTGTGTGTGTGTGTGTGTGTGTGTGTGTGTGTGTCTGTGTGTGTGTGTGTCTGTGTGTGTGTGTGTCTGTGTGTGTGTCTGTGTGTGTGTCTGTGTGTGTGTCTGTGTGTGTGTCTGTGTGTGTGTCTGTGTGTGTGTCTGTGTGTGTGTCTGTGTGTGTGTGTCTGTGTGTCTCAGGGGGGTTATTTTGGAAATAGCATTATCTAGCAACTTTGATCTGTGACAGCCGACAGCTTTTTTGTATTTACTGCATTGTGTTTGCTAGCTCTGCCTTTATACAGTGCCTTGCGAAAGTATTCGGCCCCCTTGAAATTTTTGACCTTTTGCCACATTTCAGGCTTCAAACAAAGATATGTGAAGAATCAACAACAAGTGGGACACAATAATGAAGTGGAACGAAATTTATTGGATATTTCAAACTTTTTTAACAAATAAAAAACTGAAAAATTGGGCGTGCAAAATTATTCAGCACCCTTAAGTTAATACTTTCTAGCGCCACCTTTTGCTGCGATTACAGCTGTAAGTCGCTTGGGGTATGTCTCTATCAGTTTTGCACATCGAGAGTGACTAAATATGCAGGTTTTAACACAACTGACACTTATTGTGAGAGCATGTCAGTCATCTTTCCATTATGTTTGAAATAAAGACAGCCTGAAGAAATGTAATTTGATTTATTACCGGTGTCTTAATTCCTTCCTTTCCTCTTAATTGTAGTTCCTCTCTATGCAGCTTTGGAAAAGGTTAAGAGGCCTCTACAAAATCATCAGTTTCTCTGGTTTACTATTGATAAGTATGTGTTTGGGTTAAATTAAAATGTTTGTTTTATTCCATAAACTACTGACAACATTTCTACCACATTCTAAATAAAAATATTGTCATTCAGAGCATTTATTTGCAGCAAACAACTGGTTAAAATTACAAAAGAAATGCAGTGTTGTCAGACCTCAAATAATGCAAAGACAATAAGTTCATAATCATTTTAAGCCAAGACAATTCTAATGTGTTAACTTTGGAAGAGTTCGGAAATTAGTATTTGGTGGAATAATAATAATTGTATAATGATAATAATAATTTACTTTGATACACCAGAGTTTAACATTGATATTGTGTGACTTTATGCCATAGGTGGAAGGTAGAGGAGGGCGTTCGAAACAGCAGAGCATTGAAACCAAGATGCAGTTTCCTTCAGGCCACACAACTCTACTCTGATACCCTCGGTCAGCTTGTGAAAAGGTCTGTGACATGATGACATGACAGCTAGCTCTGCAACCATGGCTGCAGCTACAAAATAGTGTACTGCCTTGTGACTATGATACTATGGGAGTAACTGTTTTGAAGAAAACTCAATACTAATGACACATCTCCTCTGATAAAAGGGAATGGGATATTGCTGGTGTCATTCAAATGAGTAAAGACAAATTTTAACATACATATGAATGCTAATATGAATACTCGTCTGCTTTCCCACTGTCTCCTTGCGCATCACCTCAGGCTGTTTCCAGACAGAGAATACCTGATATGCAGGTTTAATTAGAAGCAAAGTATAAAATTCATTGTGTTACTGCAAACTGGCATTGCGATATATAGGTCCTGTGTGACAAAATACACATACAAACAAACCACCATATTAAATGTCTGTATCCTGAATGACACCCAGTACTCCCCTAGTAAATAGGGAGTAGTGGGCCATTTGGAACGAACGTGTCATGGTCTCACATACCTGCCATGGTGGAAATCCCCAAGATCACTCCTATAGACAACTCAATCTGTGTACCCTAAGAAATAAAACATAAAATAAACATTAATTATTGTGTTGTGGCACCACTACAGGCTCATGTTTATGAAGTGTGTTTACCAGTGCAATAAAAGCTGGAAGTTACTGTGATATACTCTCTTTCTGAATCACTAGACACAAATTAGATTAAGAGTTTTTTTAAAAGCTGTTTAATTGTGTTCTACTCTGATAAGTCTTATTCCCAGCTTTAATTCATCTGAAAGAAAGCAATCGTATGAGGCTAAATTACTTGGATTACTGTGAATGCTTATAGCTAAATGTGGATGTGAAGAGACCAGCTGCTGTTTTCCAACAGTAAATGACCAGATACCAGACTGACATCTCAATGTTATTGACACAAATGAACTGCAAAAAATGTCTAGTATAATTGAAATAGTATACATACAGGATATGGGCCAGCATTGGTGAGAGATATAGAACCTATACATTTTCATTATAAAAAGCACATCAATTTGGTGTAACTTACAGCTACAATCATGATGGCGTTGTCTAGGAAACCGAATCCTACGAAGGGGATAGCGTTGTGCAGGAGGACTGCAAAGGAAGATAACACGAAATGAACACGAAATGAACACGAAATGAACACGAAATGAACACGAAATGTACAGAAATGGTAGACTAAATGTACACGAAATGAATTTGTACTGGACATGAATTCAATAAGTGAATCGATATTGGTCTGCTGTGAAATCATTTCCCATTATATCCGTGTGTCAGCATACAGCGAGGCACATTAGTTGTGAAATCCACATTTCATCTTAATTTTTAATTAAAGTTTTAATTAAAACACACAATTTCTCATCATTCAGTGTTCTCAAAGTCTTTCCGTTCTCTTTTTACAACTTTTCATCATCCCTGAAGACATCTCAGCGACGGCATAACAATGGAGAGTTTTTAGCTGCCAGGGACACACTACGTGATGTCAAAGACCAGGTCCTCTCAGGGAAGTATCCCAACGTCAGCAGTAACTTAACCACAGAGCCAGGCAGCGGCCTGCTGCAGACATTGACCTGGTGAGCTCTTCCATAATGAGGCTCAATTCACTGAGGAACATCCGGAGCGCGCTAACGACTCACCGGTCACTGCACCTCTACTGCAATACCCTCTGCTCATCTTTAAATGTATGTCCTATAAAACTTTTCTCGTTTTTGAAACAAATCTCATTCCAAATGTATAGTGCATGTTCCCATCGAATCAGAATTGGGAAAGTGCAAATAGAATTGTGCCAGACTGAAGGCCACAGGTTTCTGATGTGATGCATTTGTAGACCGTGCATGAGAATATAAACTTGTAATTTCCTCATTAGCTCCGTTAGAAACTTGGAATGCTGCCCTGCATATATTTACACTGCATCTTCTATTGTTTTTCATTTGGAAATGTTCAATTCAATTGCAGAAAATGTGGACTCTAATGTGGACCTTCACTTGAATGTATTTTTGAATCACGTATTTCTTCCTCAAACCACAGGCAACGTGTCAAACTCTTGACATTTCCCTCATGACAGAAGGACATTGCTGTTCTTCTGTCTGGAGTTATAACTTTCCATTAATACAGAATTCCAATTACCAATTTGCTGATTTACACATAATTCCATTACATTCCCAAGTAAAAATAGTTATTTTTAAATAGGATCTAATCTGAGTGGTAAGAAACATTAGACAGCCCTGTAACAAACTTGGTTACTTCAGTAGAGTTTTGTACTGTATGCTTATAATACCATTGCTAAAACACCCCCATGACCGGGATCAGTTGGTCTATGTAACATTAGAGACACAGCAACTTTGGCTCCAACAAATGAGATGTATCTGAATTTAAGCAAGGTTGCTAAACCTCATTCCAATCCAGCAAGGTGACAAATAAATCAGTTCTCTTTCCTTGAAATCAGTCCTAGAAAGCAGTTAAACCTAATGTTACTGTTAGCTACTGTTAGCTAATGTTAGCTAAATGACTAAGATGTAATGAGAAACTCTTAAACACATTTTTTAATTTGTGGTATCATTTGGTATCTACAGTATCTCTGATACCTTACCGTATCTTAGCTGGGCCGATGTTGGAGGAGCGCTTTCCATCTCCCCTGAAAGAAAGAGAATGAGAACAGGAGCTGTTAAATAACATCTCTGTGGACAGGAATCTGTTACTGTCTGGAATGTAAATTACAAGACATGGAAGTGAAGTAGTTGGTATGACTCAGTGTGAAGATGTTGGAATGAGTCAGTGTGAAGAAGTTGGTATAACTCAGTATGAAGTAGTTGGTTTAACTCAGTGTGAAGACATTGGTATGACTCAGTATGAAGTAGTTGGTATAACTCAGTGTGAAGTAGTTGGTATAACTCAGTATGAAGTAGTTGGTATAACTCAGAGTGAAGACATCGGTATGACCTAGTATGAACTGTGTAAAGCTCTTTGCGTTCCTTGGAAGAAAAGCGCTATGTAAGTTCAATGCATTATTTTTATTAGGGTTCAACCACAAAGTGTTTTTGTGTGAAATGGTTATTTTTATTATTAGTTGTCTGCTATGCCGGCTGAAATTCCTGTGAGCTGGAATGAGCTAGAAACCTGAAACTTTGGGGAATAACTGGAAATGGTATGCATGTGCTTCCATAGAAATATGAACTCAATCGGCCACATGGTGGCGCTGTAATTACGGCTTCAAAATGTAAAGTTTGAAAGGCCACGCCCCTCACACCGTAAGTCCGATTTACTTGAGATTTCTCACACAGATGCAGCTCAGTGTGCTGTACAAAAAGCCTCAAGGACCATTAAGGTCCGTCTACAAAACATTTCAGCCATTTTCAATTTATTGAAAAACACATTTTTGACATCTCCTCCTACACCGTATTTCCGACTGCCACCAAAATTTCAGTGAATCATCATTGGACCAAGTTTATGAAAAGATGAATAAACCATGTCGATATCTCAATTACTTTTCAAGTTATTGACCAATGAACTTTGAAAGGGGTGTGGCTCTGGACATAAATGAGCACAAATCAGCAACCGTAAGGCCTATCATCACAAAACTCACAGGATATGTTCAGATAAGTGCCTTGGATATACTCAGACAGTTTCATATACATAGGCCACTAGGGGGCACTACAAGCACAAGATAGGTGAGTGGCAATACACAAATGTTACTATTAATTGCATTTTTGATCACCAATCATGACAAATCTCATAAGTAACTGAACCACGCCCTGCAAGTCTCATTCAAATTTACCACTAGGGGGCGCTTTAAATGTATAATAACTGCATGTGAAATTACATAAACCAAGCTATAGATGATAAAAATTATAGGACATGTTTTATATTAATGTTGAACCTTGTGTGAAATTATTTTGAAGTTGCTATTGAGAAAAAAGGATTGAACCCGCAAATTGCAGCTTGCGGCTATATTTATTATTATTATTAGTTGGTATAACTCAGTGTGAAGACGTTGGTATGACTAAGTATGAAGTAGTTGGTATAACTCAATGTGAAGACATCGGTATGACTCAGTATGAACTAGTTGGTATAACTCAGTGTGAAGACGTTGGTATGACTCAGTATGAAGGCGTTGGTATGGCTCAGTGTGAAGATGTTGGTATGACTCAGTATGAAGGCGTTGGTATGGCTCAGTGTGAAGATGTCGGTATGACTCAGTATGAAGGCGTTGGTATGGCTCAGTGAGAAGACGTCGGTATGACTCAGTATGAAGGCGTTGGTATGGCTCAGTGTGAAGACGTTGGTATGACTCAGTATGAAGACGTCGGTATGACTCAGTATGAAGGCATTGGGATGCAGTAAGAGAGCACTGAGCTCAGCGGTGTTCAGACTTACAATACTACAGACTCACAAGTGATTGAAAACACATTAAAATGAAAAATGGATCATGTGTGAAAGGTTAGAGAAACGCTATGCTGCGCCAAGCAGAACCTACAGGTATTAACTTATAAATGGCACGCTGCTATTTCAAAACATACTATGGTCTGGCTAGCGAGACTTGGAATAACCCCTCATTATCCAAGGCATAGAAGCTTAACCAATAATCTCAAGACTTTAATATAGACCCTGGTCAAAATTAGTACACACTACTCTCTATAGGCCCTGGTTAAAGGTAGTGCACCCTATTCCCTATGAGCCCTGGTGAAAAGTTGTCTACACTTTTCCCCTAGGCTCCATTCAAAAGTAGTGCACACTATTCACTATACGCCCTGATCAAAGGTACTGCAACCTATTTAAATAGGCTCTGGTCAAAAGCAGTGTTCTAATCTAGGGTGCTATTTGAGACACCCCCTATCCCAGCCTGATGAGACTGTCTCAACCCAGCATGCATTTTCTCTATGATCTCAGTCAGACATAGCTTCATTAAATGCCAACAGACTAAGCAAACAAATCTGGGGGTATATATTTATTTTGATTTCGGGACCGATTCGAGGAAATGTCAATGTAGGGTTTATTATACTGTAATGTATTTATGAATTATACCATATTTGTTACATTGTACTGAATTTATTATACTGTACTGTATTTATGAATTATACAATATTTGTTACTTTGTATTGTATGTATTATACTATTGCTTTTTTACAATTTAATACAGAGTATAATGCATTGTATTATTATACTGTATTATATTAATGATACGGTATTGTATTGTTATTGTATTTATTATAATGTATTATACTTATGATCCTGTATTGTATTTTTTATTCTCTATTGTATTTATTATACTCTATTGCCTAAGCTAGACCTCTGAGAATATGTGTTACTTTAGCAAACGGTTTCTTAAGAGATTAAAAAGCAATACTGGGGCATTTTTCTTTTATCCTCCACATATTTCAGTATCCATTAAGGCTGCTGGGATCTACGAGTCAGACCTCCTGGGGATTAGACACACAAACACAAAACCATACATACACACAAACCAACACAACCTAGCACATGGTCAAATACACACAAATAAACTCACAAACCGACACAAGCTAGCACATGGAAACACACACAAAAACAGCATGTACTGTATAATAGCATCTAACGTTATGGGACTGAGTATCAAAATAAAATCCTGAAAATGTTTTGCATCCTAAATCATTACATAATACTGACAAAAGGCTGACCCATAGAGACCTGTTCATTCAATCAGCAGATAGACAGAGCAAATCTATTTCAATATAGCTCTTAAATCAATAGTAAATCACATAAATAACGATAGCATAGGTAGGTATAATGTATGTATTGGAAAACTGTGCTTGTGAAAGTCATGTGTTGCTGGAAAAGAACGTCCCTGCATCTACACACAAGTATCAAGTTAAACAAAATGTGGTGGTAACACGCCCTGGCCCCCATGGACATTTCTACACCAGAGACCAGGGTTCTATCCTCGCATCTCCCCTTCACGCTGTTCTCTCGTATGTCTGTCTACCCCTACAATATGTTTATATAAAATATGTTTTTATAGAACAAAACATCAGCTGAAATTCATTAAGAGTGGATACAAATGGTCTGTGACCATTCAAACTCCTTCTGTGCAGATTGGGGGCCTGTACGTTCAATCACGGACATATTTGGTGAGTGTAATCATCCCACGCATGAGCTGACTAAAGGCATCTGTGTTGGATGAGCAGTGTGAAAAGAATTAGTGAAAAGAATGGTGACATGTGTTTGGATGAACCATGTGAGCGTACTTCACCATCCTGCATTTGTCGAGGGGGTTGCAAAGCTGCAGGTTCACGAGGAAATTGACAAGACCAATTTGGAGGGAAGAAAAATGGGGGAAAATAAATCACAAAGACAATTTTAAAAGACAATACTGCAATGCAGGTTTGATTGAATCAATGTTATGATGCCTGTTCTACACATGATGTTATGATTCCTATTCTACACATGTTATGATGTCTATCCTACACATGTTTTGATGCCTAAACTATACATGTTATGCCTATTCTACACATGTTATGATGCCTATTGAACACATGTTATGCCTATTCTACACATGATGTTATGATACCGACTCAACACATGTTATGATGCATATTGAACACATGTTATGATGCCTATTCATAACATGTTATGATGCCTGTTGAACACATGTTATGATACCTATTCTACACATGTTATGATGTCTATTCAACACATGTTATGATGATGTCTATCCTACACATACTATGATGCCTATATTATACATGTTATACCTATTCTACACATGTTATGATGCCTATTGAACACATGTTATGGCTATTCTACACATGATGTTATGATACAGATTCAACACATGTTATGATGCCTATTGAACACATGTTATGATGCCTATTCATCACATGTTATGATGCCTATTGAACGCATGTTATGATACCTATTCAACACATGTTATGATGTCTATTCAACACAAGTCATGATGCATATTCTACACATGTTATACTGCCTATACTATACATGTTATTCCTATTCTACACATGTTATGATGTCTACTCTACACATGTTATATTGCCTATACTATACATGTTATTCCTATTCTACACATGTTAAGATGTCTATTCTACACATGTTATAATGCCTATACTATACATGTTATTCCTATTCTACACATGCTATGATGTCTATTCAACACATGTTATGATGCCTATTCTACACATGATGTTATGATACCTATTCAACACATGGTGTGATGCATATTCTACACATTTTATAATGCCTATACTATACACGTTATTCCTGTTCTACACATGTTATAACGCCTATACTATACATGTTATTCCTATTCTACACATGTTATGATGTCTATTCAACACGTTATGATGCCTATTCTACACATGATGTTATGATACCTATTCAACACATGGTATGATACATCTTTAACACATGTTATGATGCCTATTCTACACATGTTATAATGCCTATACTACACATGTTATGATGTCTATTCAACACATGTTATGATGCCTATTCTACACATTATGTTTTGATACCTATTCAACACATGGTGTGATGCATATTCTACACATGTTATAATGCCTATACTATATATGTTATTTCTATTCTACACATGTTATGATGTCTATTCAACACATGTTATGATGCCTATTCTAAACATGATGTCATGATACCTATTCAACACATGGTGTGATGCATATTCTACACATGTTATAATGCCTATACTATACATGTTATTCCTATTCTACACATGTTATGATATCTATTCAACACATGTTATGATGCCTATTTCACGCATTGTTATGAAGCTTATTCTATATATGAAATGATACCATATTATATTATATATATTATTATATATTCCATATATTATTATACATTACCTATTCCATACAATATTATACAGTACCTATTCAACATTTCAAGGTGGTAATTCTCTAAACTTTTATAATACCTTTTCTATAGTGTATATTTCTATAGTGTATATTTCTATAGTGTATATTTCTATAGTGTATATTGCAAAGTTTTATTTTATACATATTCTCATATATTCTATATATAGTTACAAACTCTATTCTATGCATTATATACTCACCTAAAGGATTATTAGGAACACCATACTAATACTGTGTTATATATATATATATATATATATACACTCACCTAAAGGATTATTAGGAACACCATAATAATACTGTGTTTGACCACCTTTCGGCTTCAGAACTGCCTTTATTCTATGTGGCATTGATTCAACAAGGTGCTGAAAGCATTCTTTAGAAATGTTGGCCCATATTGATAGGATAGCATCTTGCAGTTGATAGAGATTTGTGGGATGCACATCCAGGGCACAAAGCTCCCGTTCCACCACATCCCAAAGATGCTCTATTGGGTTGAGATCTGGTGACTGTGAGGGCCATTTTAGTACAGTGAACTCATTGTCATGTTCAAAAAACCAATATGAAATTATTCAAGCTTTGTGACATGGTGCATTATCTTGCTGGAAGTAGCCATCAGAGGATGGGTACATGGTGGCCATAAAGGGATGGACATGGTCAGAAACAATGCTCAGGTAGGCCGTGGCATTTAAACGATGCCCAATTGGCACTAAGGGGCCTAAAGTGTGCCAAGAAAACATCCCCCACACTATTACACCACCACCACCAGTGGTAACAAGGCATGATGAATCCATGTTCTCATTCTGTTTACGCCAAATTCTGACTCTACCATGTGAATGTCTCAACAGAAATGGAGACTCATCAGACCAGGCAACATTGTTCCAGTCTTCAACTGTCCAATTTTGGTGAGCTCTTGCAAATTGTAGCCTCTTTTTCCTATTTGTAGCGGAGATGAGTGGTACCCAGTGGGGTATTCTGCTGTTGTAGCCCATCCACCTCAAGGTTGGGCGTGTTGTGGCTTCACAAATGCTTTGCTGCATACCTCGGTTGTAACGAGTGGTTATTTCAGTCAAAGTTGCTCTTCTATCAGCCTGAAGCAGTCGGCCCATTCTCCTCTGACCTCTAGCATCAACAAGGCATTTTCGCCCACAGGACTTTCGCATACTGCCGCATTGAAGCTACTGCCATGTGATTGGTTGAGTAGATAATTGCATTAATGGGAAATTGACCGGGTGTTTCTAATAATCCTTTAGGTGAGTGTATACTGCTGCTTATTGTCTACTGTAGATACATTGTTAAGATCCCTTTCATATACATTATCAATGGTGTCAGAGTACCAAATGGCTCTCTACTTCATAAAAACACTGGAGCTTCCAGAATAGCATCATATTTCCTAAATGACACAATACTTTTTGACAAGGGCACTTGGTAGTAGATATGCTGCCATTTGGGACATTCAATTCCAGGGCACCACCTCTGTTTCTGCAGAGAGGAGGCCTGCCCACAACCACCGTGGAGTCAAACGGGACCAAACAGGGGCAGCGTGAGGAGGAGTAACTACACAGTAAATTAATTCACAGCTCACTGCCAATCACCACTAATTATGTTAGCATACACTAGGGTGCACCAAGAGAATGGGAACTTAATTTAAGAAGTGTGTTTGTGCACGTGATTGTGCGTGTGTGAGAGAATGAAATAACTCTTTAAATTATACTCAAAGCATGAAGGACTATAACAGCCTACTGTATTGAAGATAATTTTTTACCAGAAACCAGGATGTTAAAGTAACAGCTACAATGAGAGCATTGACAGTACATATTAAGAAGTGGTGCCAATAAAGTGTAAGTATGATCTATTAGTGTCTGTTGAAAACAAGGAACTTTGTTATGCTATATGATGTGCAGCTAGGGAACTTTGCATTACTGTTCTGTAAAAGAAATATTTTACGAAGATTTTTCATAACAACCCAGCAGAACTATGTATGAACTTGAGGCATTGTTTGGTTGAAAAGCAGTCATGGAAGATGCATACATGTAGAACATCTAAAAAAAGAGCCAAAGTGAATAGTTATTCTACACATAATATAAGAGGGGGTTATTGTTCTACATCACTTGTGTCTATCTGAACGTTCCGAAACGCTGAATCCTGAGTCCAGAAGTTTTTTAGGTTGCATTACAGTCAGGGCCTCAAGAGAGATCCTGGAACACTGTTCAGAGTTCATAGGCCACAAGACATTATACTGTATTCCTGTAAGTGCATCTGGTTTAATTATCTAGTCCCCTTGGACATAACAGACCTCTACTGTTGGGAGCTGCGGTTGAGGCTCGAATGCAGAACAGCAACAACTTAGCTTTTGCACATTAATATCTTACATATTTTATTGCACCGTCCTGGATGCTTGTTATTGGTCAAAATCTCCTCAAACAACATCTGTGACTTTTTATTCTTGTGATTTTATCGTACTGCAGAGTTTTGTTCATTTTTGCCGAGTGCGTTTAATGTACTGGACAACCTGGTATAGTGATGTTTGATGTGGTATTGTTTTGCTGAATCCCTCAAAACAAGAATCTCCTTCAAATCTCTTTCGAATATCTGATTTTTGTCTTTACCTATATAAAGTATATTATGAAAAAATAAACATTATTTTGCAACTTTCAATGTGTTCATTTGTAATACAATACTAGCACTGAAACAAACCTAACTCAATTTCAGTGGTATTTCCATCAGACATTTTACTGAGACTTATGAAGAACTGGTATCATTGCAGTCATATTAAGCCCCTCATTTGAAGACACACTGTTTTTTCTTCTTCTTCTTCTTCTTCTTCTTCTTCTTCTTCTTCTTCTTATTATTATTATTATTATTCTTTCACAATCCATTTGGCCTATCTGAGGCCTTCAATGACACGGTGGGTCCAGGCCATGGTCCTTCACTGATCCTCCATTAAATATTGTTTGCGTAATCTAAGCATATTATTTCCTGAATAACACCCATATTGCAAACTTTTTGACCAGGGTCTTATGGCTTTAGTCAAAACAAGTGCAAAAATATTGGTTCTGTGTAGATATAAAGTGTACATTTAGAGTCTCGTATGACTCCAATTTAACTTCAGATAGAAGGGGTTGGTATCTATTTAATATTCAGGGTATGCAGCTAGCTTGCAACATGCTGCTTCTGTCGACATGGATTACTACACCAAAACTGCTGAAGTTTCTGGAAAACCTTAAATATTTAAACAGTAACTTTAGATGTGCCTTAGATGGAATGGTAGAGATACAGGGCACACTGAATGATAGAGATACA
>JACXGM010024162.1:0-15855 GCA_016801145.1 Umbra pygmaea
TGGGAGTCACCTGGGCACCCAAGACACTGACGTCACCTACACTTAGGGAGAACATGCAATACACAACAGAGGCACAAGAGGGAGGCATAGACCACACATGGGGAAGGAACATTCTACACAGGGCAGTAACAATGTGGACACATGAGGAAACAACCAAGGAGCATGACACACAAGGGAGCAACTAAACAAAAAGGTCCATGAAGTACTGATCACAGCCCTCACTGGGCTGGATGTGACAACAACAGAAGGGTCTCCACTTTGAAAAGAGGGGTAACTCTGGCACATTTCCATATGGAAGGAATTAAACATGTAGACAGAGACAAGTTAAATAAATCAGCGTGTGGGTACATTATTACATGAGCAGCAGGTTTAACAAATTTAGTTTCCAGACCATCAGGCCCAGCACTACAGCATTCTCCTAATTCACATATAGCTTAGAAAACATCAATAGGCCAATTTCTTTTTAAATGAAAATAGTCCATTAGAGCTACTAAAGTTTGAGGAAACAACAAAGGAGTTAAAATGTTGGGAGCCACAGATAGAAGAGAAAGGCTGATGATTAAAAACGTGAAAAAAGTAAAGCATCAGAAAAATGTCATTATTAATTTGTATCTGGTTTACAAAGCTTTTGTTTGTTTTATTGACAATTCCGTTGATTCCAAAACTGTCTAGGGCTGTGAAGTTATCTTTAAAATAACTAGATTTTGTGTTCCTTGTTTCAGTCTTACAAAAATTCTTCAAGTGTCTGTTGGTTTTCCAATCTGCAGAATCTTTAGATGACCAATATTTGGCCCCAGCTTTATTGGTTTGTTTGAAAAGGTTGATAAGATGTGAGCTGATCCAGGATAAATATCTACCTTTAACTAAATGTTTTTATGGGAGCATGTTTGTCAATTAAATTTGTACTATAACTTCAGAATAATAGAAGTTCCATGCATGTTCCACAAATGGAATTAACTAAAATCGATTGCCAATCAATAGCAATTAGGTCTTGAAAAAACAATCAACATTAATATTATTGTATTGTCAAAATATTTGGGTGGAGAACTTTATATTTGAATTTTCCAGACACAAAATAAAACAGAGTGGTCACCTAAACAATCAGACATAACACCAGATATGATTGTCCATTCTGGGATTGTGACAAGCATAGAAATTAAATGATTAGAAATGCCATTCTAATTCAAATAAATGTAGCAGAATGGTCAGAGCAGCAGCCATTTTGTATTGTACTAATTGAATGACCAAGCAAAACAGTTCAATGAGGTTTATATACATTCCATTTCTATGGTGACAAGTATCCAATCCAACAAAAATTAAGACCAATAATCCACCCTAGTGTGTTCATTAATTAAATATACAGTCCGTGATTTTCATAATTGCGGATGGGTAGTAAATTGTTTAGTAGTTAACATTATTTCTATTTGTAAATTCTCCCAGAATTTTTTTCTGTCACTGTCAAAGTGATTCTCTGTATACCTTGCTCATCAGTGACTGTTTACGTGTTTATTCACTTATTTGTTGCATAAAAAAAGTTCTCTCTTTATTAGACATTCTCTGGTTCCACCATTGTGGGATGTTTAGGACTGTGGGTAATGAAGTAGTTACCCAAGACATTGCAAATAAAATACATTTATCTCAAAACAAGGTTGGTGCCCCATGTACATTTGGCGTCGATATGAGCATATACATTTGCTTAGTCGTGTCATAGCTGGTTTTAAGTATACCATCGACGGATACGATTTTATGGCTTATACTGCAATTGTCAATGGAGAAATTGTATTTTATTCTTACTTCCAGAGTCGGCTTTGGGCAGGACTGTTGAGGTCTATTGCTTGCAATTTAATTTACTCTTTTTTTGCATCCAGAACAGATTTTTTGGATGAATACTTTGAGTAGTAGTACTTAGTAGGGTCTATTTCTGAGACCAGGAAGTGACTGCAAGTTTGCCTTGTTCCTTTTCAACAGAATTCCACAGATTGTGTTAACCGAAATGTGGTTCACAGTGTAAATGTGCAGGTAATTTCCATTACATACTTAATACTTCCGATAAGTAATATTATATCCCATTAAAAAACGGAATTGAATCAAACCCAGCTAGCACAGAGCTGGCGGGATGCCGGCGGTTACAGCTGATGGCAGAAGCGTCATGCACCTATTTTTTTTTAAGGGGGCACAGTGTGCACAACACACGCAAATATGTGCCCACAAATACAGACATTAAAAGGATAATCCACTTTACTAAAAAATCTGAGGGGGCACGTGCCTGAGGCTGACGGTACGGTAGCTTTTTGCTCATCATTTAACGGGCGGTCCATTGGCGGCAGTGTTGGAGGCTGAGTGGTCCACCGGCGAGAGAGCAGAGTTTTTGACAGAGATCCTCTGGTAATCCTACGCACTCATACTGTTGTTCAAGTTAATCCATCAGCTGCTTATAGGCTATATACTAGGTTAGGCTTATGTTCTATAATTCTATTTCTAATGAAAAATATTTTTAACTATTTAGAAAATTGGTTACAACAACATTCAAATACAATACAAACACATTTAAAGTTATTTTGAAATTCAAAATTTAATTCAATTATAAAATATATATTAAATAAAAAAAGTTTGTCTTTTTTATGTTAGACAATATGTCAAGGTCTAAAGCTGGATTCACACCAGGTCCGGCAAACTGGTTCCATTGCGGCGGAAGTCCATTCATTTCAATAGGAAGCAATGCGCACCGCTGCAGCAAATCTACCAGAACCGGCAAAATGTGGATGCGGTGCGGCGGGTGTGTCACAAGAGTTGAAATAATCCAAGTTTTGTGGTGCTTTGCCATACGGAGCCAGAACCGGAAGTTGATTTACCTCGGAGAAAGAGCTAATATGTCGCTTTCATCTATGGGTGTGTGAGATTGCAAGACAAGCTTTGACAGCTCAGTAGATAGTTTACGTATTGTCAATGAATACTAAACTGAAAACAGCTCCTGTCAGTCGCCTTGCTGGAGATGGACAGTTGTATGCAATGTTGCCCACCATCTCATAGATGCGGAAGATTGATTACGACGTTGATTGCAGTGTACAAGTGGGTCTGCATTACGATGCCGTACGGGGATTTTTTGCCGTGTCTCGTGTGAATTTAGCTTTACACTGCAGGTTAATAGGCAAACAAAAAAGCACAATTTGCAGCTATGTCTGGTTTCCCAAATGTAATCAGTGCTATTGACTGCACTCATGTTGCCATAATAAGGGCACCAAATGAGAATGAAAATGCTTTGATTAATCAAAAGCATTTTCATTCGATCAATGTCCAAATAATTTGTTATGCAGACATGTTGCTGTAATGTAACCAATTTTCCCCTACCCGTGGCAGACACACTTTCGTGATAAAGCGCTAGACGCTTTGACATCGACTGATATCTGACAACTTTTTTTTTGGGCCACGGTCCGACTTTCTTACAGCGTCTGCAACCTTTTGCCACTCCAACGCCTTTTTGGCATTGGTAATAGGCACCCTTTGCCCTTCAAACAACATTTTCCTTTCATCTTTTCCACCTCGCCTACAATATTTTCTACTTCACATTGAGTGAAGTTTCTTTTCTTGGTTTTCCTCTTTCTGTTTGCCATGATTTCTCAATGAATGAATATTAATGTCGGGGCGTTTCACTGACTATTTATGGGCAATTGTGATTTATAAAGGGAAAACGGCGTAGGATGTGCGTGCGCACGGTTTTATAAATCAGAATATTTCTTTGCGTACGCACGTCCAATATTTCGTCCGTACGCCACTTCTGATACAAATCCACCGCAGAGTTTTATAAATGAGGCCCCTGGCCCTGGAGAGCTACCATCCTGTGTAGGTTTTTAATCCAACCACATATAATGTTACCTCATTCAACTCATCAACCAGCCCACCTGCCACTTCGTTACCCTCCACCCCCACATGAGCCAGGACCCAACAAAACTTAACCCCCATCCTTTTTAACCCCAACAACAACACCATCAGTTCCACCAACACATCACCTCTATCTGACCTACCAGACCGGAAGCTGCCTAAAACCGAAGCCGAGTCTGAACACACCACCACCCTCATAGGCCTCACCTCCTCCACCCACCTCAACCCAAGAATCACCCCCACCATCTCTGCTGTGTACACTGACACCTGGTCCGTGACCCTCTAGACCACCTGCACATTAAATTCTGGCACATACACACCCAACCCGCCCAGTGAATGGATCCTTAGACCCATCCGTGTACAGCTGTACAAACGTACAAAAACCCTGCCGAACATACCTCTCCACACACCTACCCATGGTACCCTCATCAAACTCCTTCCTACCCTCCAACAAACTCAGATCCACCCACAGAACCAGAAACAACCAATGTGGCACACACCCCCAAGCCACCGTATGACCCACCACCCATATAGTAATCATCCTTATGTTACAAAGCAAAAGTACACGTTATAATTAATTAGCACAATGATTTGAAGTTCCAAAATGAATCAGCTCCAACAACGACGACAGTGCGTATATGCAGTGTACAAGGGCTTTAATATTAAACAAAGTAATTCTAATTAAATCCCATTGTGAATTTAACCACCAAGCTTTGAATCATACCAGGCAGCGAATCAAACCAGGCAGCAAATCAAATCAGGCCGCAAATCAAAACACACAGCTAAACAAAGCACACAGCGAATCAAACCAGGCTTTGAAATACAAAATGTTTTCAAATGAAAGTAAACACTTTAGACTGAAAGTAAACCTTTTTGAATTAAATGAATCCCTTTCATATTAAAGTAACCTCTATTAAACGTACAATACGTAGTTTTTGGCCGCTAGGGGTCTCTCAATCAAAACAATAGCAAAAGATGTACTTGGATGACGTCGGGAAGTAGTGTGGAATCATGGGTTTTGTTATCGTCGTCAATGACAACCTTCCAATCTAGTGTCTCCGGCAGAAAAAAATGTTTTCTGACAAAGTAATGTATTGTTAAAAATATTATAACTTTATTCACGTTATGTTTGGCGGTTCCCTGGAACTTAGAACAACTAGAGCAGTCAAAGGTTATATGACGCCATTGACAGAAGACAAAATGAATCGTCCCGTGTATTCAAATTATATTACAAATTTCTCTGGGTTTGAAAGTTGGTGGAAACATTTAGGATAATGTAAGTACACAACTGAGAATTATATATATAATATAGGTATAGTGATGTTTAAAAAAAATGCAAAGTACGTCTTTTGTTATTGTTTTGGAAAACTACATATTGTACCTTTAAAACCACCTATTTTAAATTAAATTAATTTATTTAAAAGTAAGTTACTTTGCAAATGTGGTTTAGTTCAAGGCATTCTTTTATTAAAGTTTTGTTACTTCCACCCATTGAAATATATTGTTTTATTCAATAGTGCAATAGTTGTTTTATAGTTAAAGGTTTCTCTTTTGAATGTCCATGTTTTTACCTGTAGAACAGGATAAAATGAAATGAACAGGAGAGTAGCGTCTACTCTTTCACAGCTCCTCTGTGCAGAAATGAGGGAGCACGCGCAATTCACTGTTCCGTTCGCGCCTCTCCAACCGGAGTATCAAAATAAGAGTCCTTTATTTCTGACCATATAAATTTAAATACATATTTGTTAATTTACAGTTCAACACAACATAATAAAATATTTCCATTCTATCTCTATGCTTCCACCCTTTATACTTCTCAGTTTGGTCACATGATAAAGTGACGTCACGAAAGTGCTTGTATGACTTTTTATTAATACAAATATTATTATATATTTTGCTCAATGAGGCTCATATTATGCATAATTTACAACGTTAAAATCAACAAAATACAATTAGAAATCATTAGCCTGGGTCATTTTAATTCAGTTCGTATGACCTTTCACCTTTTGTTAACGTTCATGCAGTCAGCGGTGACCGCACCGCACACATTGACGAATGGACGCCTTCACTTTCATACCGTCAAATCATATTCAAGTAGGCCGCGGAATGAAGAGTTGACGCATCTGGTCAACGGATATTGACTTTTTGAAGGTTGTTAGAATGTTTTATGTAAGTTTAGATTTCTGTAGCATAGACATGACGCCTTGAGCGACTTAAAAATGGCCCTATAACACGGTAAGTCACGTTTCCTTGTTTAGTAGGCCAGTCTCCACAGTTCACCATTATGTTTAGCAATAGCATGATCTAAGACAACGTCTCTGTCATCAAGTCATATGAGGATGTTCTATATTGTTAAATACCGCAAATTCTGTCCGATAAAAACATTGTCACATTGCTGGGACTCTGTTCTTGTAAGTAATGTGCTTGTTGTTACTGTAACTCAATAACCTCATAGGAGTTTATAGCTATGTTAGCTAATTGAAACACAGGTCAGAAGTACACTTGGAGTCTTGCGTTTTTAGTTGGCCTTAGTAAGTTGGCATTGCTTAGACACAATACACTTCTAAGTAAATCAACTGCTTGAAGTGTACATTTGCCATTTCCTGTTCAAATTGCGAGATTGTGAGAACTATGCGTCTGCTAGTCAAAAGTCAAATAGCTTGTTTAGAAATTGTGTCTAAGGTAATTATCTAGATTTATGTTTGACGTTCATGACACTTAATACACCATGTTAATTCCAAGTCTACGTCTGTCTTTCTCTTCATTATTTAGGTGTTGCAGTGGGTGTGGTCCATTTACCAAGGACCTGCAGACACCAGCAGGCAGGATGGAGAAGAAGAAACGTACCATCCGGATCATTGAATGGGAGGACCTGGACAAAAAGAAGTTTTATTCCCTGGGCGTGTTCATGACCATGACCACCCGGGCCACGGTCTACCCATTTGCCCTCATCCGCACTCGGCTGCAGGTGCAGAAAGGCAAGTCCCTCTACACAGGCACGTTTGACGCCTTCTATAAGATCCTGAAAGCAGAGGGTGTACGAGGCCTCTACCGGGGCTTCTTGGTCAACACTTTCACGTTAATATCAGGCCAGGCCTATATCACAACATATGAACTGGTTAGGAAGTATGTTTCTCAGTATTCAAGCAATAACACAGTGAAGTCGCTGGTGGCCGGGGGGGCAGCCTCACTGGTCGCCCAGACCATCACCGTTCCCATAGACGTGGTGTCACAACAGCTGATGATGCAAGGCCAGGGTGAACACCTGAGCCGCTTCAAGGTTAAAGCCAATGATATGACGTCGAAGAGCAGGGTGACGTTCGGACAAACAAAAGACATTGTGGTTCAGATTTGTGCTGCCGATGGCTTTCGGGGATTTTACCGGGGATACGTGGCTTCCCTTTTGACCTACATCCCAAACAGCGCTGTGTGGTGGCCGTTCTATCATTTTTACGCAGGTAAGGGACTCATAACCTGCCAATGCAGGCTGATATTTCTTGGGTAGTACATAGTATTTCTGGTCAACATTCCCATCTTGTTATGACACATTACATAAGCTGGACTTTTTTAGAGCTGTTAGAAATGTGTCTGCAATTATTAAACATTTAATCATACTTTTTCCTTGTTGTTTATGTAGAGAATCTTTCCAAACTAGCGCCCAGCAGTTGTCCACACCTGCTTTTGCAAGCCATTGCTGGGCCAATGGCAGCAGCCACTGCTTCCACCATCACCAATCCCATGGATGTTGTTCGTGCCCGAGTGCAGGTACCACCATAAGTATAGTATTCAGGCACTATGGGGTGTGATATGTGGCATCTATACCACAGCTTGGGGCTGTATCCAGGCATATAGGGTTGTACATACAAACAGCCCTTAGTTGTGGTATACAAGTCAATATGCAGAGGATGACATTAACGCATGTCTGGGACAAGTAAAGAAAATTATAATAATGTAGGACAAGTAGAATGTAACAGGGAAAAAAGATATATAGATATATACTGTATCTCACAAAAGTAAGTACACCCCTCACATTTTTGTTACTATTTGATTATAACTTTTCATGTGACAACACTGAAGAAACTACACTTTGCTACAATGTAAAGTAGTGAGTGTACAGCTTGTATAACAGTGTAAATTTGCTGTCCCCTTAAAATAACTCAACACACAGCCATTAAGGTCTATCCTGCTGAGTGCACGTGATCAGCGTCATATCCAGATGTTGTCTTTGGGAAATAGATGAATGAGTGCTTCCAGCATTGCTGCAGAGGTTGAAGGGGTGGGGGTCCGCCTGTCATTTCTTTAGACCATAAGCCGCACACAGCATCAAATTGGTCTACATGGCTGTTCTAGAAGGAAGCCTCTTCTAAAGATGATACACAAGAAAGCCAACAAACTGTTTGCTGAAGACAAGCTGACTAAGGACATGGATTACTGGAACCATGTTCTGTTGTCTGATGAGACCAAGATAAACTTATTTGGTTCAGATGGTGTCAAGCGTGTGTGGCGGCACCCAAGTACAAAAACAAGTGTGTCTTGCCTACAGTCAAGCATGGTGGTGGGATTGTCATGGTCTGGGCCTGCATGAGTGCTGCCAGCACTGTGGAGCTACAGTTCATTGAGGGAACCATGAATCCCAACGTGTACTGTGACATACTGAAAAAAAGCATGATCCTCTCCCTTCGGAGACTGGGCCGCAGGGCAGTATTCCAACATGATAACAACCCCAAACAAGACAACCACTGCCCTGCTAAAGAAGATAAGGGTATAGGTGATGGACTGGCCAAGGATGTCTCCAGACCTAAACCCTATTGAGCATCTGTGGGGCATCCACTAATGGAAGGTGGAGGAACGCAAGGTTTGTAACATCCACCAGCTCTGTCATGGTGGAGTGGAAGAAGACACCAGTGGCAACCTGTGAAGCTCTGGTGAACTCCATGCCCAAGAGTGTTAAGGTGGTGCTGGAAAATAATGGTGGCCACACAAAATATTGACACTTTGGGCCCAATTTGAACATTTTCACTTAGGGGTGTACTCACTTTTGTTGCCAGCGGTTTAGATATTAATTGCTGTGTTGTTATTTTGAGGGGACGGCAAATTTACACTGTTATACAAGCTGTACACTCATTACTTTACATTGTAGAAAAGTGTCATTTCTTCAGTGTTGTCACATGAAAAGTCATATTTATATAATATTTTCATCAAATTTACAAAAAAATGTAAGGGGGGAATTCTTGTGATATATAATTACGAAGCATTGCACCAGAGAATATTTCTTTATAGTGAGACTTAATATTATGTTACTCAATTTCTGAGTATTTTATTTACATGTGTGAATGTTTTCTCTCCCAAATAAGTGAATCTGTTACCATGGTAACCATGAAGCGGTAGCTTAAACTTGTGTCACATTTTAGATCTCGGTCACAAACGTGAACAAAAACGTACCATGTTATTTCTAATTTGGAATACATACATTCATTTAAAAAACATTTGTCAAACATTCTTGCTAAGTAATCTCTGTGATTGGTAGATTTTTTTATATACCTGCCAGAGTGTGACAAGTTTTGGGCCATGTTGTAAATGTGATTGCACTTGGTGCCATCCTAGACCTCCCTCCATGAATACAAATTGAAATGTACTATTTTACCAGAAAAGTAAAACACCAGACTTACTAAGCGACCAATAAAGTTAATGTTAACCCATTAGGTACCACAAAACCAGTTTTCTACAATTGACAACATCTTTTTTGGCTATAGGTGCTGATATACCAAAGCTTTCAGCCAGTAAACACTTAAGAGATTTAACCACCTGGTTTATAATTTTGTATATTGGTTGGTCTGAAAACAATCCCTGTAAATAGTTTAAATCAAAGATACTGTCTGAGATTTGCAATTAACAAAATAATTTTGAAACCTATTTTGGGCTTGATGTATAATTTACTGTGTGTGCATTATCTTTAAGCAGAATCACTATCATATCTCAGTCATCCGTGAAATTCAAAGTTTGAATGTGAGTCGTTTTGATGATGGGGCAGCGTGGCTCATACCTGACTGTTGATCATGGATGGGATGAGCTCAATTCTTCACGTGTTGTCTGCTGGTCTCATTTCCAATTGAATGAATTCTTATTGTGTTTGCTTAGCGAATTGATGAGCTTGTTTTTTTGTGTTCAAATGGCTAGTAGATAAAAACCAATCAAAGCACATTTGCTGAGCAAATATTGCAGCCTATTGCAACAGTAGGCTCCTGTCCAGACCAGAGAATATCAGCTTTCCCTGCATTTGAGTCACGCAGGTTGTTTGCCAGGATGTAAATCGGCACCTTTATGATACAGTTCATCATTTTGGGGACATTCTTTTCCACAACTAGTACAGGGTTCGTACAGTTGCTGGAAATCCTTTAATCAACGGCATGATTACAAATAAAATGTATACACTTTCAATTATTTAGTGATGTTTAACGGTCTTTCTCAAACATTCATGTGATTTCTATTCTGACATTTAAAAAAAATATTTAGCTAGAACTGTATTAAATCCTTACGAGAACGCCATACAGGGTATGTGCACTTTACCTTAATTACTTTCAGGTCAATGCTGTAAATAAGAAAAAAAAATTGTGAACTTACCTGGTTAAATAAAGGTAAAATACAAAATAATGTGCGTGGCTATGTTTCCTGTTGTTGAAATGAATTGAAATTGTGTTCCGGCCTCCAGTTATTGTTGGACAGGTCTCCTCAGGGTAGAAAGATAAGTAATCTGCCTGCCCTGTGTGTTACTTTCAGTCAGTGAATTACATACTTTGCGCATGTGTGTTTCAACCTTTAGGCTTAATGTTTGTAGTAGCCTATAGGGTAGGCACAAGGCTCATCAGCCTACCCTATGTGATTTCACATTCATTCAGGTTTGGATTTGGCTTCTCACCAATCAAATCACATCAAAGTCAAAATGTCATTTAAGTCTCATCAACTGACTAGCTAGCTAAAATCTTTCGTTTCCTAACTAGCCATCACTTCTCACTTATTCTCCATAATGGCTAGTGATGTAATTATATTGTACGTCAGGCCTGAGAAGAAAGGAGTTCCAGGTCCACTCTGCTAGTTGTTAATTAACTACAGTAATTGTCTCATTGTTAGCATAGTCAGCAACAACATTTAGCTAGCTAGCCCCTTAACAACAAAATGGAACGTGTTTACTTTCTGATGTGAGTCAAGCACATTTGCAACATAAAGAGAATGACATGAGCCATTCACCACCAGTTGTGCACCACATACAGCCATTAATAGTAACATATTTTGTACATTTATAACATGGTGTATGTCGGGATTGGAACAAATGCCTTTTTTTGTTTGGTAGCAGTTAATTGCTTTGGTCTTTAAAAATAGATGGTTGCTACATGATGCGGAAAAAGGGGAGGCAGGTCGCGTTCTTCCCAATTGTGTTTTTGTGATGAACATTAATTTATTCAATAACTATGTAATTTTAGTATACTATGAATCAGCAATGGATAATAACAATTGGAATTTGTTTTAATTTCAATGACTTTGCTTCCCCAGTGATTTTACTCATGCCATGCACTGTATACATCCAACATTGTTAACCAACCACTATAACTTTGTCAATGTCTAATCAGTAAGCAGATAAACATGATTGGTCATGTCTTTCGGCAAACCAGTAATGTCAACAGCTGTCTATGCAGATACAAAACGTGATTAAAGGGGAAGAATGTTGAAAATCTATAATTTGTCTACATTGCAAAATAATTCAAATAAGTATTTGACTGTCATTCTCATCAGGCAGCTCCCTCACTCAGGGAGATTAGAGCTAGCACGAGTGCTACTGCTTAAATGGCATATATATGGGTCTGCACAGATTAATTTGCTTGATTTAACATTGTTTTTCACGGAAATAATCGTCATTTCACAATGTTTAAAAAAAAATCTAAAATCTGTAAGATCAATTGCTTTTTGTACATAATACATTTTGTATGATAACTGTCAGTTGTGGGGTGTCAAACAGCTTTTCTTATGAACAATTTTAATTATTAATTCCTAAGCATTATGGCTAGTCTTGGTAATTTAATAAAAATAATGATGATAATAATAATAATCTGGAAACATAAAAGTTGAATTTGAGAACTAGACAAATATTTATTCCTCAGCAAATCTGGCTTTGTGAATTATCCTGCCTACACAGCTGGTGACTTTCACTGTATAGCGCACTGCATGCAAATAATAGTCGATTTTCACGAGGTGGAGGGATGTAAAATGTTTTCTCAGTGCGCTCTGTATGATTTAATCCTAATTTGAAAAACCGTTTTGTTTTTCATGCTACTAAAATAACCGAAGGACGTCAACATGACCTGCCGTTTCTCAACCCACAACATGTATTCTATTTCTCAACATTTACAATCGTTAATACAATATGAAGAGTAATAATCTACAATAATGATTTTCTCAATACTGCAGCACTACCTTGTAATTAATTCTTTCCTTATTATTATAACATATTTTTACATGCTTTTCTTTAATTTGTCACCCTTCTGTAGAATGCTGTCTTTTTAACAGCAAAATAATATCTGATTTAATTTAATGTACGTATATGTATGTAAAAATATTATTTAACACAGTTGAAAGGTGCTGGAAAAGCTTGAAAATGCTTGAAGAGTGCTTGAATTTGACTTTTGAAAAGGTGTAACATCCCTGTAGTAGAACTGTAGTAGTGGACTTCATGTTTGATGATTGTTGCCTTCATCGTACATTGAAGACAACATTCAATGTACGATACATTACGTTTTTCCCCCTTTTTTTTATATCCATTTAGTAATGACGCACATTAGCATGAATACCTTCATTATTGTTTGAATGACCCTAACTACTAAGGAGACTTTTGTCAAAACATAGAGGAAACATCTTTCTACGTGTCTCACATAGAAAGAGGCATTCAATGTTATCTGATCTTTAGAAGGTATCTTCTGCGTGCACTTAACCTTTCTCATTGTCTCCACAGGTGGAGGGCAGGTCGTCTGTTATTGAGACTTTTAAGCAGCTGCTGATAGAGGAAGGACCCTGGGGGATGACTAAGGGGTTGTCTGCCCGTATCATCTCCTCCACGCCCACAGCGGTGGTCATTGTAGTGGGCTACGAGACCCTGAAGAGACTTAGCCTGAGGCCAGAGCTGGTCGACTCTAGACACTGGTGAAGGTTGTATGGACCAACAGAGCCAGACCAGACCTAGTAGTCTGGAATACTGCCTTGAATGGATGCAACATGGCTTCTACCTGGTTCGCTGTAACAGTGGTTGGGGTGCCTTTTTAGAAACTATTTAATTTTAATAATGATGGATTTGACTTCAAAAGCACCTTTCCTCAGTGCTTTACATAGTATAGGGAAAGAATAATCCATCACCAATGTGTAGCAACTACCTGGCTGATGAACGGCGACTAATTTGCACCAGAATGCTCAGCACACATTTGCTATGAATAATACAAATAACTATTGGATTAGAATGATATATTATATATTGAAAATCTGGGAAATGTTTTTGTTTGGAGGTATCTGGAGAAATAATTTTTTTATCTATGTCAAGGACTTTACGTGTATATATTTCCATCTATGAGTTGTCTGGGAGCAGAGATGGCAAATTGAAAAGCGATGACATTTACAGATTGAGAGGGGGTTTCTAAAAGAAGTCTAAGGGACTAAAAGAACGTCTCGCAATCCTGTGACATTTCAAGTGTATTTTAATCCTGGTTTGTTTGTCAGTGTTTGTTTTTCACTGTAGTTTGTTGAGTTGTGCAGATGACCCTTCTGAGGACAGTGGACAGGCAGGTGTTCTAGACACAATGACATTCAAAAAACACTTCCACTTAGGAGGAAGTACTATTTCATTTAAATATTCTGGATGTGTGAGAGCATTTTATATTGTAATGCATCAAAATTGATTAACATTATGTAATAAGTAGTTATGATGCAAGGTTATTTGTTCCAGCAGTTATCATCACGAAGCAGACTAGAGGAAAGGCAGCATGTGTATTTCAGGAGGCAGTGGTGTTTTTAGAACAAGCAGTGTTTAAAAACATAAATTTTTTGTACTCTAGTTGCCAGGGAGCATTCCTGATGATAAATTCTGTTGTTTAACAATTTAACAAATTAAGGTTTGTGTCATGTCAAAGTCCCTAAATCTATCCATAAAGTGTTTCTTGGCCCAAATGATGACTATGGGTGCATTCCTGCTTTTCTCAAATGTACTAGATAAAATTCATATACTGTATGTGCAGCTTTTTGTAAGAGGTTGAGGGTTTAAATATCATCTTTTTTCTGTAACCTGATTTGTCTTGATGCAAGCGGGAAATATATATTTTCTTGAAGTTGAATTTGTCTGTCAGCCAATCTACTCACATTCCTCAAATTTAATGTACAAAATATGGCTCCGAGATGTTTGGTACCATGCTTATTTTTTAAGAAAACTGATGTTAAGTAAATACAGTGTTCTCATTTCTTCAAGAATTTCCTTTATAGAAAAAAGGTTATTAGCATTCATTTTGGAATGGTAAAGTAAAACTTTTATATTATAATTTAAGGGTACACTATGTTTGAGATTTGAAAGAATAGATAAACATCTAAGTGTGTCACCACCACAGCACAACCAGCTTTCCTCAGTTTCTCCAATATTACATTGCTTATTTTCCTATTTTGTGAATGTTATGGTCAATAAGGCCTGCACGATAAATCGTTATAAAATTGCGATCTTGATTCACCCGTTCCAGATTTAATTTTAAATGACTTCGATTCTAATAAAAAATATATTATTTTTGTACAGACATGTTTGAGTTCAGATAGAGCCTGTATCAGGGCCAAATTTAGTTCAATGTGTTATGTCACTATTTTTGGTAGCCTGCTGTACTTAAATGGCCAGTATGTACTTTATTCGCTGAAGCCTCTATGTTTACAGACTTGTGGTGATGCACAATGTGCTATAGGTGCCAAAAATAGTCTATGTTTGGTACTGCCAATTTGTTTTGTCATTGTTCATATGTGCAATAAACATTACACTTCGTGAGAAAAAAAATAGTGATTCGTTGGAGAGAATCGTGATCAATTCTAAGCAAAAAATAGTGATTCATATTTTACCCTGAATCGTGCAGGCCTATGGTCAATACTTACTGGTATTTTTTAATACCCATTTTAAGTTATTATTGCACTGTATTCTTTTGTGTGGTTTATTTCTTCCCCATTTTTCTCCCCTCCCAATTCCCTCTAATTATGCCTTGTCGGCATCTCTGCAACTCTTTGTAGCGATCTGTGGGATGGCAAAGGGCACACACGGTTTATCCAACCACATTTCGACTAGTTGCCGATTCTTTGCGCACTGCGAGTCCAACCCTTTAGTCGGATCATGCACTGCATCGTGCAGGAGGCCCAGGGAAATCAGAGAACCCATAGTCAGGCTCGGACCCATGACTATCATGACAGACTGTTGTGCAATGCAGTGACTTAGCCCACTACACCATGCGGACACCCCGACTGTTCTTTAAAAACAGGGAAACCTTTGAGCTGTGAATTACAATTGTTAATGTGTAGTACTGACGAGTAGTCACTGGATGGAGCACTGGTTTAATGTGTAGTACTGATGAGTGATCATTGGATGGAGCACTGGTTTAATGTGTAGTACTGACGAGTGGTCACTGGATGGAGCACTGGTTTAATGTGTAGTACTGACGAGTGGTCACTGGATGGAGCACTGGTTTAATGTGTAGTACTGACGAGTGGTCACTGGATAGAGCACTGGTTTCGTGTGTAGTACTGATGAGTAGTCACTGGATGGAGCACTGGTTTAATGTGTAGTACTGACGAGTGGTCACTTCATGGAGCACTGGTTTAATGTGTAGTACTGATGAGTGATCATTGGATGGAGCACTGGTTTAATGTGTAGTACTGACGAGTGGAGCACTGGATGGAACACTGGTTTAATGTGTAGTACTG
>JACXGM010024164.1:5430-15954 GCA_016801145.1 Umbra pygmaea
ACAGGAGGTCCACTGCCTGCTAAGTGGTCCACCGGCAGCATTTTGGACATTGACATATTGTCTAAAATAAAAAAAGACAAACTTTTTTATTGAATATATATTTTATTATATTTGATTTTCAAAATAAATCTATTATGTGTTTGTATTGTATTTGAATGTTGTTGTAACCAATTTTCTAAATACATTATACTTTTCATTAGAAATAGAAATCTAGAACATAAGACTAACCTAGTATATAGCCCATACGCAGCTGATGGACTAACTGGAACAACAGTATGAGTGCGAGGATTCCCAGAGGATCTCTGTCTTAAACTCTGCTCACCCGCTGGTGGACCACTCAGGCTCCAACACCGACGGACCACCCGTTAAATGATGAGCAAAAAGATGTCGTACCGTCAGCTGTAACCGCCGGCCTCCCGCCAGCTCTGTGCTAGCTGGGTTTGATCCAATTACTTTTTTTAATGGGATATAATATTATATATCTGAAATATTAAGAACGTAACTTACCTGCAAATTTACACTCCCAAGCAAAAAATTATGCAGCTACTTGAAATGAAATGTATTTTATTTATCCTAAATATACTTCTAATAGGCCATATTATTTTGGTATGTATATTTTGTAAGCATACTTCAAATATACTTAAACATGTTAAATATACATGTATGGTTTAACATAAGTATACTAGAAGTATAATACTGGAGTATAATTTAAATATACTTTGTTTTACTAGGGCTGTGAACTCCATTTCGTTAACACAATCTGTGATCTAATCTTGTTTAGATGAAATGAACCTGCTCCTGAGCAGGTTTAAGCTTGCGCACCTGTTGCTATGACAGCAAGTCCAGGATGAGCGTCGAAGAACCAAACAATCCAAGATCATGCCAAATCGTCAACACTCAAATCCAGCTAACTATGTTAGCGACGTACGAAGAACGGACCCCAGGTGTCAGTGTACACAGCGAATTTGATGTGTACACACAGTTGATGTGTACACACAGTACACACAGTGTACACACAGTAGATACAAGGGAGGGGACTGGACTGTTGGCAGAAGAAGTGGGATGGTAGCAGTCAGGGGCGTTTCTGGCCAATCTGACAACCTAGTCGAGATCTCAAAATGGTGCCACCCCACCCACTCAAAAAAAAAGCCAGGGCCAGGGAAAATAACACTCTATTTTACTATTATAAACACAAAATAAATACAAATGTGTTAGCAGGTGTGCTAAGAATGTAAACAATGAAAGAGACTCCAAATATTGAGTGTAGGTATGAAATTATTAAATAAATACAAGTAAACACAATATTTACTAAATTGTAATTCAATATTCTTTCTAATACTTTCAATGCCTTCCTCTTGCAGGAACTGCTGACACACTCCAGCCACATGAGGTCTGAGGATCTCATCTCGGTACCTAATGGCAGTCAGGCTACCTCTGGCGAGCACATGGAGGGCTGGGCGTCCCCCCAAAGAAATGAAACTCCACACCATTACTGACCCACCGCCAAACCGGTCATACTGGAGGATGTTGCAGGCAGCAGAACGTTCTCCATGGCGTCTCCAGACTCTGTCACGTCTGTCATGTGCTCAGTGTGAACCTGCTTTATTCTGTGAGGAGCACAGGGCGCCAGTGGCGAATTTTCCTATCTTGGTGTTCTCTGGCAAATGCCAAACATCCTGCATGGTGTTCGGCTGTAAGCACAACCCCCACCTGTGGACGTCGGGCCCTCATACCACCCTCATGGTGTCTGTTTCTGACAGTTTGAGTGGACACATGCACATTTGTGGCCTGCTGGAGGTCATTTTGCAGGGCTCTGGCAGTGCTCCTCGTGCTCTTCCTTGCAAAAAAAGGCGGAGGTAGCGGTCCTGCTGCTGGGTTGTTGTCCTCCTACGGCCTCCTCCATGTCTCCTGATGTACTGGCCTGTCTCCGGTTAGCGCCTCCATGCTCTGGACACTACGCCAACAGACACAGCAAACCTTCTTGCCACAGCTCGCATTGATGTGCCATCCTGGATGAGCTGCACTACCTGAGCCACATGTGTGGGTTGTAGACTGTCTCATGCTACCACTAGAGTGAAAGCACCGCCAGCATTCAAAAGTGAACAAAGTATCAGCGAGGAAGGATAGGAACTGGGAAGTGGTCTGTGGTCACCACCTGCAGAACCACTCTTTTATTAGGGGTGCCTTGCTAATTGCCTATAATTTCCAGCTGTTGTCTGTTCCATTGCACAACAGCATGTGAAATTGATTGTCAATCAGTGTTGCTTTCTGAGTGGACAGTGTGATTTCATAAAAGTGTGATTGACTTGGAGTTACATTGTGTTGTTTAAGTGTTCTCTTTATTTTTTTGAGCAGTGTATGTATATATGTATCATGGATTTCATGTACCTTACATTATAGTAGTTATATATTAATTTAGCAATTAGAATGATTCTCTGGCTGGCTAAGGACATTATTAAATTAAAACACAATAACAAAACTGCAGTATCAGCATTTGAAGCAGTTTTACAAGTATAGGCAATTAGGCATTAAAAACAATCATGCCGAGCTTGAAAAATATCAAGATGTTTGTTTCCTGTGTGAACTAAATAAAGGGGATGGCGAAGCAATAATCGCATTTATGTTCTCAAGCGGTTGCTTGCATATTATCCACAATGCACGTTGCAACCTATTGACAATGTATGTATGAAACAAATGCATTTGTGAATCTATATTGACAATGTTTATTTAATGAAACCAATGCACCACATGAATCAATGGTGAGGTGGTTTTCTATCTCTTCAATACCTGTCTAAAGGACAGGAGACTGTGATGAAAACACGAATTGCCTTGAATTAGTGGGGTGGTGTCGAGGGCTGTATTTAGCCAGCAGCATAGAGCCCTGTATTGCCCTGCTGGTTTGCTTCTAAAGCTAAGCAGCGTTGGGAGACCAGTGCTGCTGGATGGGAGACCAGTGCTGCTGGAAGTGGTGTTGGAGGGCCAGTAGGGGGCACTCTTCCCTCTGGTCTAAAGAACAATCCCAATGCCCCAGGGCAGTGACGGGGACATCTGCCCTGCTTAGAGTGCCGTCTTTCGGCTGGGACGTTAAATGGGTGTCCTGACTCTCTGTGGTCATTAAATATCCCATGGCACTTATCGTAAGAGTAGGGGTGTTAACCCCGGTGTCATGGCCAAATTCCCAACCAGGCCTCACCTCAATCATGGCCACCTAATAATCCCCCTCCTTCCAAATTGGCATATATAACTACTCATCTCTCCACCTGATAGCTGACGTGTGGTGAGTGTTCTGGTGCAAAATGGCTGCCGTGCATCACCCAGGTGGGTGCTACACATTAGTGGTGGATGAGTTGGGCTTTCCCCCTCACTGTGTAAAGCGCTTTGGGTTCTTGAAAAGCGCTATATAAGCTGAACGAATTATTATTATAATTATTATTATTATTTATATTTCTTAGGGTGACTGGTTTATAGTTTTTTCAAACTGCTTACACACAAAATCGTTTCATGTCACACGATTTTTGAAACCTTTCACTCAAAGTGCAAAACTGCACACCAAATCTCCAAAACCAGAAGCTATTTCTCAGCCTTTGGCTCAGATATCAATTGCATAAATTTTCAAAACACTACACACAATTCTCTATGTAAAACACAAAAATCCAACAGGAAGTGACTTGCATTCCTTTTCCAAACACAACCAATCAAAATCCTACACTCATTCACCAGTGTCTCACACACACTTCTTACATACACTCACCTAAAGGATTATTAGGAACACCATACTAATACTGTGTTTGACCCCCTTTCGCCTTCAGAACTGCCTTAATTCTATGTGGCATTGATTCAACAAGGTGCTGAAAGCATTCTTTAGAAATGTTACCCCATATTGATAGGATAGCATCTTGCAGTTGATGGAGATTTGTGGGATGCACATCCAGGGCACGAAGCTCCCGTTCCACCACATCCCAAAGATGCTCTATTGGGTTGAGATCTGGTGACTGTGGGGGCCATTTTAGTACAGTGAACTCATTGTCATGTTCAATAAACCAATTTGAAATGATTTGAGCTTTGTGACATGGTGCATTATCCTGCTGGAAGTAGCCATCAGAGGATGGGTACATGGTGGCCATAAAGGGATGGACATGGTCAGAAACAATGCGCATTTAAACGATGCCCAATTGGCACACTAAGTGGCCTAAAGTTTGCCAAGAAAACATCCCCCACACCATTACACCACCACCACCAGTCTGCACAGTGTTCTCATTCTGTTTATGCCAAATTCTGACTCTACCATCTGAATGTCTCAACAGAAATTGAGACTCATCAGACCAGGAAACATTTTCCAGTCTTCAACTGTCCAATTTTGGTGAGCTCTTGCAAATTGTAGCCTCTTTTTCCTGTTTGTAGTGAAGATGAGTGGTACCCGGTGGGGTCTTCTGCTGTTGTAGCCAATCCGCCTCAAGGTTGTGCGTGTTGTGGCTTCACAAATGCTTTGCTGCATACCTCGGTTGTAACGAGTGTTTATTTCAGTCAAAGTTGCTCTTTTATCAGCTTGAAGCAGTCGGCCCATTCTCCTCTGACCTCTAGCATCAACAAGGCATTTTCACCCACAGGACTGCCGCATACTGGATGTTTTTCCCTTTTCACACCATTCTTTGTAAACCCTAGAAATGGATGTGCATGAAAATCCCAGTAACTGAGCAGATTGTGAAATACTCAGACGGGCTCGTCGGGCACCAACAACCATGCCACTCTCAAAATTGCTTAAATCACCTTTCTTTCCCATTCTGACATTCAGTTTGGAGTTCAGGAGATTGTCTTGACCAGGACCACACCCCTAAATGCATTGAAGCAACTGCCAAGTGATTGGTTGCGTAGATAATTGCATTAAGAAATTGAACAGGTGTTCCTAATAATCCTTTAGGTGAGTGTATGTAGACACTAATAGCTGAACAGGGGTGTATTGCACAAGAGTAGAATAAAGAAATCAAGGATAACTGAAAAAGCACAGCTTGACTTAGTGTGATCTCTTCATCGCGGCTTAATCGGTTGCACGTTTTTGCCGAGCCAGGAAGAAAAGGTAAAGCTATGTCAAGCCAGATGTAGATATTCTGGATAAGTGCACGTTCACGGCTTTCTTAAATAGACCACTTTATCAATCACAGATTTACTGATGCAGAGATGGAGAAGACGCGTGCCGCATTAGTTACGAGGTGGTAAAGCATAGAATATGCAAAAAACTTTTTTTACAAAATTGTACATTCTGTTTTAATTGCTTTTAATATGCTTGTTTTACTAGGCAAGTTTGGCAAGGAAAGTTTATTTAAATAGCACGTTTCATACACAATGGCAATTCAAGGTGCTTTACATAAACAGGAAAACATAAAAAAAATAAAAAATATTAGTAGGTTTTATTGCTGTATTATGTGCTAAGTGTGCTGGTTTTACTGTACCATGTTTTTGAGTAGCCTGCCATGTAAAGCAATAAATAAAATGTATTACTATTTTCCTACTTTTGCCATAAAGTGAGCAGAGGGTGTTAATGTTACTCGAGAATATGTTTTACAACCATATGCACAAATCTCTATAAATTATGTCTAATCCTAAATATCTAGCTAATTTATGTTCATACAGAACAATTATGCTGGGCAAAAAATCTATACCTCTCACACAGGTACTCGTCGGGAAACGCTAAAGGGTCTAATCTGTCCCGAAACACCCTCTCACGTCTGAAAGCACGTCTCAATATCAGTGTTTCTTCATCCAAAACGTCATTCAGAAATGGGCATGCCATGGTGCAGGAAGTAACACAGGTGACGGGGACTTTCTTTATTGCTTTCTGTAATTTGACTTTATGTAAATGAGACACTGTTCTCAACGTGCTTACCTGGTTCAATAAAAAATTAAGAAAAATTGCCCTCATCACTGACTTTATTGAAATCACTGTTGCAACGTCATGAACCATTTAAAATCTAAACAACTGCAATAGTTGGATTTAAATCAAACTCACGAGTCAAAAGCATATATCTCTATTGTTACTTGGCTGGGTTTACTTCTAGCAGCTTTTGTGCAACCAAGTGGAGGCTACATTTATCCAGGATAACTTGAATATCCCGACTTAATCCCTTATCTTGGTTTTGTGCAACACCCCCCAGAGGAGGGATGCACCTTTGACACCAAAACACTACACACAATTTCTTCTTTTGTTTTTCATATGTTTATGGATTCTGTACAAATTCGCAAATGGCATATGGTTTTGTCTTTCTATTCTGTACTATGGAAATTAGAGTAATGTTTTAGAAAAATAAATATTATTTTTCAGCATCTCATTGGTGTTTACTGTGTTTCAAACCCTCAACAAATTTACTTTCACTAGAACATTGTATGGAACTTTACATTTAGGATAATGAATGCCAGAAGAGCTTTAGATTTAGAACAACAGTGTTTACATGATATACTATCCAAAAATGTATTATTGTAAAAGAAATGTTTGCCATTTGATGCAAACGCTTCATTCTGACATGTGTTTATGGCATTGTGAATGCAGTGTTACATTTTGAAGATGTGAGACATTTTGCATTTTGTGTGTGCAGTTTTGGGAATTGTGTGTAGAGTTTTGAAACAAATGAGAAATAGTTTTAAAAACGTGTGTAAGCAGTTGGCAAAAACTGTAAATAGAAGACTATGGATTGGGTTGGCGTGACCGGTCTCACACTCCGGTACAAAAGGAGGCAGTATATGCACCATCAAGTCGGTTGCGAGTTGCCAGTAAAATCAAAGAAGAAAAAGAAGTGCATCAGCGCAAAAATCAAGTCATGAAGTCCAAGGAATTGTCTATAGACCTCCGAGACAAGATTGTATCGATGCACAAATCTGGGGAAGGGTACAGAAAAATATCAGCAGCATTGAAGGTTCCCATGAGCACAGTGGCCTCCATCATCCGTAAATGGAAGAAGTTTGGAACCACCAGGTCTCTTCCTAGAGCTGGCCGCCCGGCCAAACTGAGCGATCGGGGGAGAGGAGACGTAGTCAGGGAGGTGAACAAGACCCCAATGGTAGGCTGGACAAATCATTTTTAACAACGCTTTTCCCGGAAAAAAAATGTTAATTGCATCCGTTATGGACTGCAGTTTCATAATATTACCATATAACCAGACTGTTTGACGTAATTTTAAACTAATCGCAAAAGAACAGGCCTTATTTGAGTTCCCTTTTCACCCTTTTTCACCCTGCCTCCTATTAATTCTATTGAGCGCAGTGGCACCAATCCTGCTACAGAACGCGTTCTGAAAGTTCCAATTATAGTCCATCATCTACGTCACAGTGGATAATACTTTATCAGCAGTAGAGACTTTACCTAAGTTTACCTCACAGTTCACGTTGTTTTCAACAAGGGTGCTATACTGGCTGGCTGACATTAGCAATGTTCAGGAAAAGATTTGTAACTTAAACGTACATGCTTTTTTACTTTATTGTTTTATTTGACAAGATATGACAAATGTAAGTCTTAATAATACGGTTTTAGCCAAGCAATATCAATTCTTTCGGCCGTTTTTCTAAAATTGATCCGGGTATGTCATGATGCCAGCGGTCTGTCATTAGTTTTTTTTAATTAAGCGTATGGATGCGCAGTGTGCACACTCAGGTAGTATTAACATAAACATACGTATTGAACAAAATAGTCGTCATCTAATGGTGCCATCTGCTGGAATATTCCATGTTAACCAGAAATCAAAACCATACAGACATCCTTACTAAACTGTTAATTACTGTCCCCAGGGCCGGAGGGGGACATATTTTCAGCCCGGGAGTTTCATGGTGCACCAGCCTATTCTGTAATGAGGGTAAATAGTAACTGCAAATAGTCTACCCTCTTTCAATGTGTAATTTCCTACTGTACATGTTTCATTCTTTTATTTAGAGAGAGACAGAGGACCACTTATAGAACTGTATACAAAATGACACAACACTTACAAGCCAACCCTAAGTCAGCAATAAATTTCTGAGCATTGCATTGGCATTTTGCTTAACAAATAGTTTTATATAGGTAAAGGGTAGCTAGTGGCTTACATTAAATATGATGTTATAATAATGATCAATTAGCCTAATAATTGATTGAAATGTTAAGAGGCCCTTTATCAAAGTACAGATTTCTGAGGATATTTTACTTTCACTTCAGTTGGCTATTATGTCATGTGTCATGTATTACAGTAGGTCATTAGCTTCTGCCTAGCTCAGCCCTGTCAGAAAGGTCACTTATGGATAATAAACAAATATGCATTACAGAAAAACACGTTTTTAAATATAATATACAGTAACCTCTCTCCTCTCTTGGTCTTCCAGTATTGCAGCCTGTCTCAGCTTACTTTTGTTTTGTATCCCTGTTATTAAATAAATAAATTGAGCTACTATGAGAGTTAGGCTTTACTGTATATTTCAGGTACACATTTAGCTAGTTAATACACTTACTTTGCAGTACAGTACATAACCAGAGCTCTTGCAGGCTGGCTAGCCATCTACTGACAATGTAAAGCTAGATACTGTAGCTAGACACCTGACTTAAATATCAGCAACTATTTTCCTTACCGTTTTGAAAACTAAGTTCCAAGAGTCTGCCTTGTCTTGGAAGAGTCTTTCGATTTCCAAAGCAGACACAGGAGTTAGCTAATATAGTAGCAAACATGGACGTTATAAGTTATCTTTGTCTATCACCTCGTCTGCTGCGTCTCTACTGTCGCGCACACTCAGAAGAACAGACTTCTGAACGCACTTTTGGAGGTTAATTAATCACGCGCTGGGAGAACAAATTTAGTGATTCTACGTTGGCAAAAAGGTTGCTGCAATTATAATTTATATAAACATTATTACCACATTTCGCTTTTCTTTTTGGCTTTCCATCATTAGACTTACTTACACGCTGCACGTTACCAATAGACTTCTAAACCTGACGAGGAAAAAGATGCGTTCGATGGCTTTACGTCAGGGCTATGCCATTTGGGGAGGGGCCGCTCACTTATCCCCCTATATTTCTGAAAATTCCTATACATGGTTGTGACCTGCACACTTTGTTAGTGCCTTCTGAGTTTGTATTGAAATAGGAGGCTGCTGCGGCTCGCTGTACCTGAGCAGAGGCTGCACAGTTTGACCAGCGGGCAGCGGCCGCACACTAAGTGATGGTGTTGAGAACTTGCAATGTACAACTATTATTATCAGACCAGCCCTCGCGGCCTCGAAACACCTGCGGCCCACCGGGAAAAGTCCAGACTCTCCCGATTGCCACTCCGCTACTGTGGTAGTCGGTGGCCGGGTGGCAACACGCGACTCTATTTTTTAAACTGCAGTGTTGGATCAAGGCTACAGGGCGCACTGCAAATCCCCAAACAAACAGGAGCGCAGGTTCAACAGTGCGCACACACGCACACGAACCACAGTGGAGTGATCCGTTTGCTCAAGGGCAGGTAGATCTGTCTTGGGTAAGCGGGGTGGGGTGGGGGGATTGCTATACACACCAGAGCAGGCTTGCTACATAATTATGGCATGCAGGGTTCTCCATGATATAGCGCCATTCAATGAAGATCAGTGGCCACAACAGTTGGGCTCTACAAAGGAGAAAGGATCTTATTCTGAGCTTGTAATATAGTAAGTGCTATCTTGTGTAAGAAAGCTAGGGTGAAGTCAGCTAAAATGGGCCACTTTTTGGTAAATGGCTTATAATACCATCAAGTAAGCTTTGCATGAGATCTAATGTAATATTTCTGCTCTGCCTTCCTAGAAAACTCAGACCAATCAAAAGTCTTGTTACAAGTCCACAAGTGTTGAAGCAACAATGCAAGATCAGTGATTTGCTGTAAAGATATTAAAATATATGACGCTACAACATTATTTGGCCCATTTTATCTGATGGCCCAATTTAGCTGACTAAGGGCGAGGCCTCTAATCCGTGCATAAATGTGGGCATGATATTTAAATTACGATGGATTTCAACCGTCTGATTTATCAACACCCATTCATTCGTACGCTGGAATTGGAGTGAAACGAATGTTTTGTAAGTCACACGTGAGTCTCGTCGTAAGATGATTTCTGCGCTCCGATCTACACTGGTTTCTACGCACGTTTGATAAATGAGGGCCACTGTGTTTAAAGACACTGGCCCTCATTTATCAAACGTGCGTAGAAACCAGTGTAGATTTGAGCGCAGAAATCATCTTACGACGAGACCCACGTGTGATTTACAAAACTTTCGTATCACTCCAATTCCAGCGTACGAATGAGCGGCTGTTGATAAATCAGACGGTTGAAAACCATCGTAATTTACATAACACGCCCACAATTATGCATTGATTAGAGGCCTCGCCCTTAGAATTTACGACATGGATAAGCAAAATCCGGCAAAGAAAAGGATTTTCTCTGAGATAAAATAAAGACGCTCAGGTCTCAGATGCAGGGCAACCGCTTGGTTTAATTTCGAAGCTTAAAATCAGGCGTCGATTGTTGAAGTAAAATGCGGTGTTGACTGAGGTTACTGCTATA
>JACXGM010024165.1:0-15854 GCA_016801145.1 Umbra pygmaea
GGGGGGGGGGCGGGTCTTAAATGTCTCAGCCAATCAGAACGCTTAGATCCACCTGTCAAATTAGGTGGTCATAATGTTTTGGCAGTCTAACCGATGGATAATACCTATTCTCTCTGATGTGTATTCCAGCACGACAATGACCCATAACACACGGCCAAAGCAACAAAGGAGTGGTTCAAGAAGAAGCACATTAAGGTCCTGGAGTGGCCTAGCCAGTCTCCAGACCTTAATCCAATATAAAATCTGTGGAGGGAGCTGAAGGTTTGAGTTGCCAAATGTCAGCCTCAAAACCTGGATGACTTGGAGAGGATCTGCAAATAGGAGCGGGCCAACATCCTTCCTTAGATGTGTGCAAACCTGGTGGCCAACTACAAGAAAAGTGTGACCTCTGTGATTGCCAACAAGGATTTTGCCACCAAGAACTAATTCATGTTTTGCAAAGGGGTCAAATACTTATTTCACTCATTGTAATGCAAATAAATTTATAACGTTTTTGAAATGCGTTTTTCTGTATTTTTGTTGTTGTTATTCTGTCTCTCACTGTTAATAAACCTACCATTAAAATTATAGACTAATGATTTCTCCGTCAGTGAGCAAACGTACAAATGTACAGATACTGATGTCAATAACCTCTTGCCCAGGCTAATACACACAGTGCATTTGCTCTAAGACTGCCACAAAACACATTTGAAGTTGACCAACGTGAAAGCATCCCTGTCATATGGAATTGACCGAATTTGTTGAAGCATTTCTATCTTCGATTTGAGAATACGGCTAGTCATGGTTTGAAATGGACCAATTTTTCTGATTGACTTTGGAGGTTGGCTGCAGTGAGATTAATCAACAAAAATCATCTAGTGAAAATGAGGTCAAGCTCATTACCTACCTTGTGAGTTGTAGGGGACTGAGAAAGAGTGAGGTCAAAAACGGAAGCAATTGGAAATAAATTAATGAATTGCAGATGATTAGAGGATGACCTCTCAGTAATATGACGAGATATCATCAGAGAAAAAGCTATACAGGTGTTAATTCACCAGGGGCACCTGGTAGATGATAGAATGCAAAACGTTCAGCTTGAATAGACATGTGACATTGACAACATGGAATTCAAGAGATGACATTTGAGCAAAGAACAAGAATGTCTTTTATGTAATGACTACGCTTGTACAAAACATTGGATAGTGAGTTGGTAGCAGAGTTTCTTGTGTAATCCACAAAATATATCACTCCTGGAGAGAACAGTAGTCCTTCATTTATTTGTTTTGAACAGAGGTGGACATTTACTTAAGTCAAAGTACTTTTCTGAGTAACTCTGAATTCACAAGAAGTCCCAACTTAACACCAAATTGATCAGGTAAAGGGAGTTCACATCTTAACAGTAATCTATAAAACAAATAGAAAGAGTAAAGGAAATATCAGTCATGGTCAAGACGTGAGCTCCTTTTACCTGATAATTTTGGTCTTAAATAGGGACTATCCAAAACTTTGAACTCAGATTTACTCAGAAAAGTACTTTTACTCAAGTAAATGTCCACCTCTGATTTTGAACAATTTGTTACCAAATGCATAATATTGTATTGGGTATTTATTTGCGATTATAGCCTTGTTGCATTATATCCTCAACAGGTGTAGTTTTCAGCAGCACTCACACGTTAAAGTGAACTAGGTCATCTTCATCCTCCTGGTTGTTGCCAGGGAAGCTCTGAAGGGTAAGTCTTTTCAGGTTGGCAGCTAGTTTAGTCAGATATCCATAATTTTACGTAATTTCAAAAAGTGTAAAAGTTGGCTTTACAATGACACAGCAAAAATCCACTCCATTGGAAATGTACAATTGCAGATTTGTTCTTTTTGCCCAATGCAAATTTAGAATTGCAGAAAATTTGTTGAACATTCCTTTGAAGTTGAAAGATTGTCAGTTCAATTTCTGAGTGGGCCAAATTATGTTGTGTTCTTGAGCAAGGCACTTTACTCTAAAATGTGCCTGTACTTACTGTAAGTCAGTCTGGATAAGAGCATCTGCTAAATGACTAAAATGTAAATGTAAAATGTTTTAAAGTTGCATATTCACTAAAAATTGAGATATGTGTAGGAAACCTGCATTGAAACAGGACAAATAATTGTGTAGATATGTATAGATTTGCGAGAACTTTAACATAAAGTGTACTCTTCCACATCAAGGAGAGGGACACAAAAACATTTTTGCATCGATGTAGGCAACACCAACACCAAATGTGGCCTGGGGCTCAAATTGCTAGATGATAGTCAGCTTTTGTAGCTAAATATTTCAAAGAACTACTGCATTAACCAAAACTCTTAGCACTCCAGCTTCATTGCTTTTTGTTTTCTTCCAAAGTGAATTTTGGGAATGCATTATCAGATGGCAGCCAGCAAACTGCCCCAGGGCTACATTTCACACATCTTTTTTTGTGGGTTTCAGTGTGTGTGTGTATATGAGAAGAAGTACATGTGTGCTTTCAGCAGAGGTCAATGGCATGTGAACTGTGATTGAGGAGCATAGCAACAGAGCTCTCTATCTTTCTGTTTTTTCTATTATTCTCTCCATCCTTTGATGGCACAGCTGTGAAGAAAAGTACACCTCTCGAGACTGGCTTTGTCACTTACTGTATTATTTTCTCAGTGTAACAACCTTGCAGAATTCTCTAAGCTCTATGGTGTTTCCGAGAAAATTGAAAAACTAAAGTCAGAAACGAAGGAAGCACATCTACAACACAACAACCTTGATTCCAAAAGCATTTAGATTCAATAATGTATGCCTGAATTTGCGAGGTAATGATTTAGTTTATCATTCATTAGAGCTTTTGTTTTTCTAAAATAATTACCTACAGCCCTGAATGTCTCTCGCTCTTCTATTCTCTCTCTGTCTTGTTAGATTGTCTAGGTTAACGATGGTCTCTTTAAGGGTTACACAGACTTAATTGGGCATTTACATTTCCCAGTGTGTCAATCATGTTAATTCTTCTGCTGCTAACGTTAATGCACTCATTGTTGCAGATTTACAGAAGGCTCATGGTCCATATATACAGCTAAATGGATCCGGGGGCTGCTCAAGCCCTTAATTGGTACAGGCTGGTATGCAAATTCTGGACTGGTACAACCATAGAAATTGAATGGATAGAAAGGCCATTGAGCATCTTGGCATGTTCATTCTATTAGTACACAACAAAATGGCGGTTGTTGTTAGTTGTCACGGTGAGAACACACAAATCGGTTTAATGTGGAAGTAGGCCGCTAGATCTTTGCAATGGAATGGTACACGTAAAAATGTCTGCTCTGACCATTCTGCTACATTGATTTGAATTGGAATGTCCTTTCTATCCATTCCATTTCTAGGGGTACAACACTCGACAACGCTCGACAACGCTCCCCGGACCAAACGGTTTTAAATAGTGTTTTTGAACGGACCTTGCCACAGGTTCAAGGAGAACAGGGTTGGAGGGCAGTGACTAGACATACACAGACAAATGCTGACTGCCTATTTACCAATAACACTCAGTCAACTGCCACACAGCCCCAGTTCAACTGAGACAGAGACATCAGCCTCACTGGGAGAATGGCGAATAGTCGACCTTGATTGGAATGCATGCTTCTTTGCATCGTATGAATGTTGACTCCCCTTGCATCCCACGCGTCCTGAAGGCAACAACAAGGTGAATGAGGAAAACGGTGTGTTTTGATGTGTGCTCTACTTTGTGGTATACTACTCGGGCCATATGAGTTCATGATTCTGTTTACTGGTAGGTTTGTGAAGAACTTACAATGAGGTTGGGACTTTGAGCAAAGACACACACACACACACACACACACACTCACACTCACCCACACACATTATCCTCTGGGCTGTGCTGTCAGTCGTAGGCCCACTGGGAGAGCTGTCTGAGGGCTGGAAGCTGTAAATGTCAAGACTGTCTCCTCTAGCTCCGTCCTGTGAGAGAGACACAGAGAAAAAGAGAGGGAGAGGAAGAAAGAAAGGAAAGAAAGATATAGGGATAGAGAGAGGAAGAGGAAGAGAGAGGGACTGACGAGCTGCCTCAGGAGACTGTGGTCTGAGAGGTTTGGTAGGATCAGTATGCCATAAGATCAGGACGAATATCTTCCACTAACTCAATATGGCCGAAACATACAGTACAGCTTGTGTCCCATCAATGTTTTTTAGTCTTGATGCTTTTGCTACTGTACCTAGGTGGCCCAAACAATATTTTACTGAATTTTAAATATGAATACAATTTTAAGATTTATGCATGTTTGAGGTGCTACACTGTGTAGTTCTGCTTTGTCATTTGAAGTAACACTGAAATATGGCAGGAATGGCTTGTTTATGTTCGTTATTTACAGCGATTTCTTCTGGATGGTGTATTGGCCTTCAAGCTAAACTGAAGCGACCTGTGGGTGTTATGGTTACCATTCCACTCTGATGCCTCTGAGAAACATAAGGAGCCTTTTAAGCTAGTGGCAAAATAAAACATGTTCCATATAAAACATCACTAGTCTGTTGGTGAGGCAGGAAGAAAAGCACATTCCCAGTAGAAACCACACTTTCAACCAATATTCAACATTTGGCAAGTTTTTAAAACACATGCTATGGTTAAACGGTTTAAAAAAGGGCAGGCTGTGTTTAACAAATTTCATGGAACAAAGCAATTGTCAGAATAAAATATTGAGCTATAGAGTCTGCTCTAGAATTACCTAGAATATACACTACCGGTCAAACTTTTTAAAATTCCCAGGGATTTTTACGTTCTTAATAGAAATTCACAAATGTTGCAAATGTATATCACTGTTGGAAATTATTACAATTTATAACTAAATCAGTCATTTAATTCAGCAAAAACAAATTTTCAGCCGCCATTTTTTCAGTGTACTAATGAGGATATCTTTAGCTCATCCATAATTTTTCATGTCTTATGATTTCTGATCAATTTCATGACACCTTGGTGAATAAATAGCTATTTCTATCAAAAAACATGTAAATTCCTGGGTGTTTAAAACCTTGGAACCGGAAGTGTATACAGTGACAAGAAAAAGTATGTGAAATCTTTATATTTACCTTTCGAATGTCGGTATGAAATGGTCATGAAATTTGAATCGCAATGATAGACAAACCCACTGTGTAAACAGTCAAAGTCCTGGATGGAAAAAGTATGTGAACCCTTGGATTTAATAACTGTCTGACCATCCTTTGGCAATAATAACCTAAACCTAAACGTTTCCTGTAGTTGTGGATTAGACCTGCACAATGGAATTTCAGATCATTCCTCTTTACCAAACGTTTCAGTTAAGCAATATTATTGGGATATCTGGTGTGAAACGCTCTCTTGAGGTCATGTCACAGCATCTATATCAAGTTAAGATCGGGACTCCAGAAGGCATATTTTCTTTTGTTAAAGTCATTCTGTCATTGATTTTTTTCTGTGCTTTGGGACCTTGTCCTGTTGTTTCACCAAATTCTATTGAGCTTCAGATGGCGGACAGATGGATTTACCGTATTTTAGCGCAAATAATGTGCACGTTATGCACGTTTTTAAAAATGGTGCACCCCCCCTGCGCACTATACCTGGTGGCGAGCTTTAAGTCATGTTTTTTACACAAGATAACTACAGTCATTATTTTTGTTCTGTAGTGTTGTTATAGACCAGCTATTTCCAAAGTAAAATATGAAATAAATTGTGGTTCAACATGTATTTCAATACTCAAATGTGCCTATATATTATAAGAGATGTTTTCATGTCTGAATAGCCCAGTCTCACTGGTGAAAATAATCACCAACTAGTTTCTGGATAAATAACAACATAATGTCAAATATCAAATAATTGGCATCCAACCAAAAAACTAGAAATTTTGGTTTTTATTGAGTACTTGAGAAAAGACTTCCAGTCCGCAAATGAAACTATACAAACTGGACAATTATTGTATGTTCTATTTTTATTTAATCTTTATTTAACAAGGTGGGCATGTTGAGAACATTTTCTCATTTGAGATGGCGACCTGGCCAAGATAAAAGTGTAGAGGTACAGACAACAAGAAGTTACACATATAATTACAAGACAAGCAGTGCACAATAAATAGTAAAAACAGAGAAAATAGTGAATAAATTCATAAAACAGTGTGCATGTCTTCAGATCAGACAATTACAATTATTTTGTACAAGTAATGCAACAGATAGTACGTATATGGAGGTAGATGATTGGTAAATACAGTGGCGTGGCACTATACCATACAGACAGTTAGGGGCTGAGGTAGATGGGTACATTCGTCGAGGTACAAAGTGGCTGTGCATAAATAACACTACTAATGACCAGGATAACACTAGTGGCATAATGAGCAGGACTGTGGGAGGGGGAGTGTGCAAAACATACAGAGACAGCTATGCTGGTCAGATTGTGCAAAGTGCATAATGACATAAGAGGGTTGGGTGGGATTAACATGTGCAGTGTTTTGACAGTAGATTTGTTAGTAGTGCTTTGAAGGTGGTTAGCGGGACAATAGATTTAAGCTTCAGGGATCTTTGCAGAAAATTCCAATCATTAGCAGCAGAGAATTGTAAGGAGATGCGGCCAAAGGAGGTGCAGGCTTTAGTGGCGAGTTATAAACCTGCTTGAACGCAGATTAAGAGAGGGTGTTGCTCTGGAGATTAATGATTTTAGTTAAGGTGGGGTTTTGCCTAGGAGACACTTGTAGATGAGATGATACCAGTGTGTTTGACGCCGGGTGTGTAGTGAAGGCCAGCCAATTAGTGTATAGAGACTGCCGTGGTGGGTGTTATATGGAGCATTGGTGACAAAACGGATGCCGCTGTGGTATACAACATCTAATTTTTGAAGTAGAGAGTTTGATGTGGATCTGTAAATTACATCACCGAAGTCAAGTTTTTGGAGGATATTCATTTTCACGAGGGCAGGTTTGGCTGGATAGGTGAAGGAGGCTTTATTGCGAAATAGGAAGCCAATCCTGGACTTGATTTTTGATTGGAGCTTGTTGATGTGGGTCTGGAAAGAGAGTGAAGAGTCTAACCAGACAGCAAGACAGGCCTCTCCCCCCCATGAAAAAACTTAGCTCTCCCATCATTTGAATGGTGGCCAACTAACCCTCCCATTCTCTTGCCTAAAGTGCTTGAAAACATATTTTAGAAACAGTATGGGAGATGCTGAAAACCATAATGATGTGCAGTTTGAACAATTTGTCACGACTCCTTTTATTAGTGACTCATTCAATTGTGTCGTTAATTTGATATATTTTGTTGTAAGTACACCTCCAGCCCAATACTCAAACAACAATGTCTGTTTGTTTTACGTTTTCTAAATTAAATAGATCAAGCTGCTCCTGCAGCATCAAAAAGACACGTTTAATGTGATAATTGATGCAGCTATAATGAATGAATGAATTCGATCTTTATTTATTGTCTAATGCCAATACAGGACACCAGGCACCAGTGCTGTAGTACTCGAGAGCGTTCTTGGTTTCGAGACCGGTCTCGAGACCACTTTTTGATGGTCTCGGTCTCGTCTCGGTCTCGACCGCATTTGCACTCAGTCTTGTCTCGGTCTCGGACATTGAGGACTCAGGACTTTTTTTCATGACCAGTCAAGACCATAACTATGGAAATATCACTAAATTGTCAGTATATTGTCTATTTTTTATTGGATGTAAAATGTACTGATTACAATCCAAGCAATAACGTGACTGGTCATTGCTAATTATGTATTTTTGTTACTGCTGTCACCAATCCCCGCCCCCTTTCACTCGCACTCCCAAGAAAGTGAGCTGTATTTGTCTGGGAGCGGGAGAAGATGTCCGCAAAATCTTCAGTAATACAATTCGGCTACAAAAATCATAAAGAATATATTTGTAAAACAAGATCCAGAAGAAAGCACACAGCTTCTTTTAAATACTGCAGTGCTTAGATTTCAGTGATGGTGGGGACTACTTCGAACTTTTATCATCACTTAGAAAGGAAGCACAAAGAAAGGTAAGCTATGTGTAAGAGTGATGTTTAGCAAAGCTGGCTAGCTAACGTTAGCAACCTGCCTCGGATGGGGATTGAAAACGGGTTCCACTCGAGAACCGGTTCTAACAGAGCCATATATAAATCCATCTTTGTATATGGCTCAGGGTTCTAAGTTTTATGAACCATCGATATTGTATGCCCTCGACGTTAACGAGTCCTCTTATCGATGCTCCTGCTCCAAAGCGAATTTTTGTCCCACCATAGTCTTATTTGATCAATGAGTAATGTAGACAAAATGCTGCGCGTGTGTAGCTAATGTTAAGTTACATCGACCTTAGCTAATGTCAGCTGCATACAGCTCCCGACATTAAAGCTACGCGCCAAGGTAATGGTCTCTCGTTTGGGTTAGAGAGCTAACCTATAGATATGAGCAGAGATTGGATACTGAGTAATGCATCTCAACTTATATGATGACTAAATTAAATAGGTTATTGTATGGCACGTTACTTTCCGAAAGCTAATTTTTATGTTCCATTTTAAAGTCGCAGATCAAATTGATTACTTTTTACCAGCACACACTCTCTGGCTCATACCATATTAAACATTTAACTTCCTTGTTTACCTATTTGAAAAATGTGATGGCCAACATACCATTGATTTATATTGTGTTTACTTTTTGATGAAACTGCTCCAAACTAAATCAATTTTGTACTTTTATAAATCACATGCAGTTAGGCCATTGACTTTCTGACTTCTTTGTATTAGATATCTTTTGTTGCTTTGATTACACATAAAAGCTATAAACATCAACATTTCACATAGAATTACTGTATTCATTACAATACACAGCTTTTCTGCATTTTTTTTCTGTTGAATGTTTGGCATTTTTTTACACATTTAGCTATGTGGTTTTGAAAAAAAGGATTGTTGTTGGTTTAAAAACAACATAACTTTATGTATTATTTATAAAAGGCGGAGAAAAGTGTAGACTTTAGTGATGAACAATGAATAATTGTTTTACATTCTGTACTAAATGATGGAAGTCACCCAGGAGTATTGAATAAAGATGGTTAAGTTTATTTCAGCTTTTAGTGTTTAATATCAGTGTTTTTATGGGAATGTGGATCTTTCAGATCAATTTGAGAAGCACTTTTGATCATGTTTCACATTTTATTGTGTCATGTAGTGTGGGGCGCTGGTCTTGGTCTTGACTCGGTCTCCCCCTTCCTCGGTCTTGGTCTCGGCCCCTAAAAGTCTTGGTCTTGTCTCGATACACTCTGGTCTTGTGTAAGACTTTCAAAATACTCGGGGCTCAGACACCCTGGGGCTGGGGGGATTGCATGTAATTACATAACATGTGTAACGTCCAGCCCTGGATGGGCTGAGACAAGGACTTCCCTTTTGGTTTGTCTAGTGTCTCCTGTGTTCATGTACTTTTGAGTTCCTGCCCTGTGTGTTTCAGTGTCTCTAGTGTGCTCCCTCATGTGTTGTGTTTTGGCTCCCTCTTGTGTCTGGTTCATGCATTGCTTTGTGTTCAGTCTATTTGGTTACGTCAGTGTTGTAGTTCCCATGTGTCTTGTGTTAGTCATTAGTTGTTTAGTATTTAGCTCTCATGTTTCCGTGTACACCTTGTCGTTCAATGTTCCTGTTACGTGTTCCTGTGGTGTCGCTTTATGTCTGTAATTATAGTCTTGGATTTAGCCCCTCTAAGTGTTTGTTTTTAGTCCGTTTTGCTTGAATAAATACAACGTGAGTTATTGCATATCCTTCGCGCCTGTCTCTCTATTTGCAATTACATACAATTACATTAGCTACATTTTATGTGGACTATTACATCATTTGTAATAATAGCGCAAATTAAATGAAGTGCATCAATTCTAAAATGAAGTGCATATTTTATTTCTATATCATATATATTTTTTAATGCGACTGAAATCAGAGATGGCAAAAGTACTCTCTTCCCGTATACAAGTAGAAGTACAGATACTTGTTTTAAAAATACTCCGGTAAAAGTAGAAGTACTGATTTAACTTCTTTACTCAAGTGAAAGTAACAAAGTACAGGCTTGGCAATTTAATTAAAGTATAAATGTAAAAGTAGTCTTGCAAATGACAACCCTTTTTTATGCAAAGCTACATGACAACACAAATGTTACTAGAGTGTAAGCTGAGAAACTTCAGTGGACATGTGTAAAAGGCTCTTTATGTGCCTACATTTTAGATAGATGTCTGCCAATTTCCCTAAAACATCACATATATGATTATTGTGACAGAGACTGGGACTCCAGGTTAATAAGATTCGGACTGAGTAGCAAGATATTAATTAAATTGTGATTTTGTGAGAATTCACAGATAAAGTTTCTCTTTTTTAATCTTCCCCTTAAAATTTGAAGGAATCTACATGTATGTGTCTGCGGGACGCTGACGGGGGGGCTGGGATTTTTGTCCAAGGCCCAGTCCTGAGGAGGTCCCAAATTTAGTTTTTGCACAGTCATGTTTTTTTTACCGGGCGGCCCTAAATGTATAATTGTGTCCCGGGCCTGGGGATTCCGTTCGGCATGTCTGTGTGTGTGCTCAAACGTGTGTGCTCAAGTTCCCCATACTTTTAGAGTTACAACTAATGGATGGCAGCAGTGTATAAGAAATGAACTGACAGCTAGTAAATCTTTGAACATGGAGTGCTAATAATATTAAATGCAATATGTCAGGCTCCCAATTTTTACAATTGAAGTACTATAAAAGTTGGAGAAATTACAGATTCAATGTGCATTGCATTAAAAAAATATTGATTGATATGCAAATAAACATCCAGCAAAAAAATGTATGCCCCCAAATCTGTAGATGTGCATGGATTTGTCCTTAATCCCTTAAAGAACTTGGGAGCAACTAGGGTATACAAACCTTCTATATAGTGTAATGTGTCATAATGTAATTGTGTATAGGACAAATATACACACCTTTTGTAATGTTTAACGTGTCATAACGTTATTTTGTGTAGGACAGTGAGTGAGTGAAAAAGTGTGTGTGTGTGTGTGTTTGTGTGTGTCTGGGATGGACTGGGAGGGAGAGACCGCATGTGATCAAATGTATACCTCAAATTTGCAGCACATTCGCCAGGAGTAATTCTTCATGCCTACTATGTCAAACATCTCTCGCAGATAACGCCAAGGATGATTGGGAATATCTTACTGCTTGACTGCCGAATCTATAGGATCTCCATTTTCTTCATTCAGTCGCCATCCATAATACTGTGCTAACGTTACCTCGATTAAGTCACAAAGATTTGCCGTGAATGACTGCTGCCGAATCTGTCAAGTCGTCTTGTGGTCGTGTGTCAAATGCAACGTACATTCCCATCCAATAGATTGAATTTGGTGTTAATGACGCGAGAAATAATAACGGTAACTCCACTGAAATTTTTGAAACTAAAGTAATGAGACAATTTTGTAAAATGTAAGGAGTAGAAAGTACCGATATTTGTGTTAAAAATGTAAGGAGTAAAAGTAAAAAGTCGTTACAAAAATAAATAGTAAAGTAAAGTAAAAATATCGGAAAAATCTACTTGAGTACAGTAACGAAGTATTTGTACTTCGTTACTTCCCATCTCTGACTGAAATTAATCCCGCGCTTTGGCAGTGCACAACTGCAGTGCCAAGTAAACAATTTAGAACCGATACCTGGACCGATACCTGGACTCATGAGTCCGTGTTGGATGGCCCGGCATCTGTCTAGTTTCTATGTCTCCCTCTTGTGGTCTTAGCATGTCAGGTATTTCAGCCCCTCCTTTGTGTATGCCCATGTAATTGGTTAATTTGAGTGAGCTGTGTGTGGTTTGTTTTTCCCCAGTTCCTGTATATAAGGTCCTTGTTTCCTGTATGTGTTGCTGGGTCATTAACTATCTAACTTGCTCTGCTGTGTCATCCCTTATGCACCTTCCTGCCTGCTACTATGTGTTTACTGTAAGCACCTGTTTGAGTGCCTATTAGAGTTTGTGATATCAGTGGTACCTGTTTAGTTCTTCTTATTGCCAGGTGTTGTTATATGCCTGCGAGTTTGTTGTTTTATAGTTTCTCCATTATAGGTGCGTTCTTAGTTTTGTATTCCCTGCTCAGTTTTGTTTGTTGTATAATAAATCCATCACTATATATATACATATTGGAGTATCATGTGGTGTCCTTGAGCTGTCTTCATGCTAGAACTCGACAGAATGACCCAGCCACAAACTGCTACTACTTTTCGGAGGAGGATTGGGGCTCAGGCTGTACAGGCCTTCTGGGATACCAGCGACTTGGGGAATGACTTGCCGTGGGATTTATATGAAGTTTCCTATGAAGACTTTTTGGTCAGGGAGGCTGTAGATGGTGAATATGTCCTCCCTCGTACAGTCTTTGAGACTCCTGCCCTTTTTGAAGCTCCCAAGATGCCCGAAGCCAGCCCGTGTCCCAAGATGGCCAAAGCTAGCCCGTGTCCCATAATGGCCGACACAGTTCCCAAGATGGCCACCGGCCCCAGTTCCAAGATGGCCACCGGCCCCAGTTCCAAGATGGCCACCGGCCCCAGTTCCAAGATGGCTACCAGCCCCTGTTCTAAAATGGCCGCCAATGTCCCCAAGATGGCCGAGGTCTCCATTCCACACCAGCCATCGTAGATATATATATACTATCTTAAAGAAAGACCCGGAAGTGGATGGGGATTATAGGGAGTGGCTAACCCAAAGCGGCAAATTAAATGTCAAACACCCAGAACTGTGTCGCCAGTTTTTTGCTTGGCGATCAGGTTTTGGGTTACTCCATAGGGACGCGGAGGTGTTCCTGATGAAACGAGTGCTCTATTGCCAAGACCACAAGGGGTCGCTCCATTGCCAAGGCCACCAGAGGTCGCTCCATTGCCAAGACCACCAGAGATCGCTCCATTGCCAAGACCACCAGAGGTCGCTCCCGCTCGACCACCAGAGGTCGCTCCCGCTCGACCACCAGAGGTCGCTCCCGCTCGACCACCAGAGGTCGCTCCATTGCCAAGAGCACCAGAGGTCGCTCCATTGCCAAGAGCACCAGAGGTCGCTCCATTGCCAAGAGCACCAGAGGTCGCTTCATTGCCAAGAGCACCAGAGGTCGCTCCATTGCCAAGAGCACCAGAGGTCGCTCCATTGCCAAGAGTAACAGAGGTCGCTCCCGCTCGACCACCAGAGGTTGCTCCCGCTCGACCACCAGAGGTTGCTCCCGCTCGACCCCCAGAGGTCGCTCCCGCTCGACCCCCAGAAGTCGCTCCCGCTCGACACCCAGAGGTCGCTCCCGCTCGACCACCAGAGGTCGCTCCCGCTGGACCACCAGAGGTCGCTCCCGTTTGACCACAAGAGGTCGCTCCTGTTTGGTCGCTCCATTGCCAAGACCACCAGAGGTCGCTCCGATGCCAAAAACACCAGAGGTCACTCCATTGCCAAGACCACCAGAGGTTGCTCTCTGTACCTCTTTCTGTGTCTGTCTGTGTGTCTGTTTCTGTGTCTGTATGTTCTGTGTCTTTCCAGGTTCCTGTGCCTACCTTGGTTCCGGTGCCTGATCCACCTCTGCCTCGGCCCACCAAGCCTCCTCCAGCCTGGCCGCCTCCTGCAGGACCTTCGACTCTGCCTTTGTCGGCCCGGACTCCGCCTTTGCAGCTGCCTGCCTGGCTTCTGCCTCGGCCTTCGCTTCTGCCTTGCGCTGCTGAGCCTCCGCCTGGCCGGACTCTGCCTCTACAGCCACCTGCCTGGCCTCCGCCTCGGCCTTCGTGTGGCCTCCGCCTCGGCCTTCTGCCTCGTCCTGCTGAGCCTCCGCCCGCCTGGTCTACGCCTACCTGGAATCCGCCTACCCGGACTCTGCTGCATCCTCCGCTTCTGCCTCCGCCGGCTGGATCTCCGCTTCTGCCTCTGCCCGCTGGACCTCCGCTTCTACCTCCATTCGCCAAGCCTGCTCTGGCCTGGCATCCTTCTGCCCGGTCTCCTACTGCCCGGTTTCCGGCTGTCCGGATCCCCTGTGGGGCCTTGTCCCTCCTGTGCCAGAGAGGGGTTGTCTTCTGGGCGGGTCCGTGGTCCCTTTGTTTTGTTTTGGACATTTGGCGCCTCTGGAGCTGCGCCTGGGGGGGGGGGTACTGTAACATTTCCCCTTCCTGCCCCGGAATATGGCCTGGACCGATACCTGGACTCATATGTCCGTGTTAGTTTCTTTTTCATTATTTAGGTCTTGTATTCCTGTCCTGTCCATTGTATGTCTTTACAGGAGTTTGTAATATCAGTGGTACCTGTTAAGTTCTTCTTATTGCCAGGTGTTGTTATAGGCCTGCGAGTTTGTTCTTTTATAGTTTCTCCAGTAGTTCTTAGTTTTTTCTCCAGTAGTTCAATAGTTCTTAGTTTTGTATTCCCTGCTCAGTTTTTTTTGTTTGTATAATAAATCCAACACTATATATATACGTATTGGAGTATCTTGTGGTGTCCTTGAGCTGTCTTCATGCTAGAATGTGACAGGTGATGACCAGCCCAGTAATAAATGCATTTCAGTTATTAATATAAGCCAGTGCTTATGTGCTGTTGATTTATGTTATATTGTATGTACTGTTGAGTGTTCTATCATGTGTGCTGTGTAGTGCCTTCCTCTCTTTCACCTGTTACAGATTGGGGACTGAGTTGATTTAATTACCTAAACACTGTCAGCTGGTTGCTCAGTCCCTATATTAGTCCAGGTGAATGAGAGGAAGGCGCGGTTCATTATTATATTGTCATCTGTGTTGTTGTGTTGTTTTGGAGAAAGCTGTTCAGGAGCTACACTTATAGTAAGTAGGTTGTGAAAAGTGTGTCGCTGCAGTTTGGATGTATAAGCGTACACTCTTTACTTATGAGCAGCAAATTGTATTGCTGTGCCTTTAACTAATATTTTTAATCTGTGCTTGAACACAAATGTTATTCCTCCCATCTGGAAATCAGCCTTTGTGGTTCCCCTGCTCAAAGGTGGTGACCCTTCTATTTTAATTAGGCAAGGCAAGGCAAGTTTATTTATATAGCACATTTCATACACAATGGCAATTCAAGGTGCTTTACATAAACAGGAAAACATAAAAATGTAAAACAGATAAAATTAAAGGAATTAAAATAAAAGTGAAACAGTTACAAAAATAGTACAGTTTAAGAAATAAAAGAGACTGAACGAACCATATAAAATATAGTGCAATCGGTTCAGACTTAGCTAAGTTTCTCTAAGTCTTGTCTGGAATCAAAGCATCAAATTCTTGAGATATTTTTAAGATGATAATATGCTGATTTAGTTATTGCTTTAACATGACTACTGAAGCTAAGGTCTGACTCCAGAATCACACCAAGATTCCAGACTTGATCTTTAGTTGTTTGACCCCTAGCATCAACGTATGCGTTCACCTTGAGAACTTCATCTTTGTTTCCAAATGCGATGACTTCAGTTTTCTCTTTGTTTAACTGAAGAAAGTTTTGGCACATCCAATTGTTAATTTCATCAATGCATTGGCATAGGGAGTCAATGGGGCTGTAGTCGTTAGGCGATAGGGCTAAGTAGATCTGGGTGTAGTCTGCATAGCTGTGGTAAGCAATTTGTTTCTTTCTCATTATTTGGCTCAGTGGGAGCATATACAGGTTGAATAGGAGTGGCGCGAGAATTGAGCCTTGAGGGACTCCACATGTCATGGATGTCCACTCAGACTTATGGTTGCCTATACTCACATAGTAACCTCTCGCTTCTAGGTATGACCTGAACCATTTTAGGACCATCCCAGAAAGCCCGACCCAGTTTTCCAGCCTGTCAAGAAGTATGTCGTGGTCGACAGTGTCAAATGCAGCACTAAGGTCGAGTAGTACCAGCACTGATAGTTTGCCTGTATCTGTATTGAGGCGAATA
>JACXGM010024166.1:0-15824 GCA_016801145.1 Umbra pygmaea
GTACACTGTGACACTGGGCACGTCTGCAGGTACACTGTGACACTGGGCACGTCTGCAGGTAAAATCCCAGGCAGCAGCCAGTCAGTGTTTCCATTACATCTTTAATGGAACCAATGAACTGAGGGATTGGTCGGTGGCCACACACTGTTACATTTTGAATACCACAACGATATAAAAAAAATCTATTGTGATGCCATGAACCCGATCAGTGACCTTACTTGATTAAACAAGGAGCTTTGTGAGGATTACGTAATGCCTAAGCAAGCATGAGTCCACACGAGGGCAGAAAGGGAACAAGCAAGTATGTAGGCTGCCTAGGTCAGCCAATGGAATGGAGAGCCTGGACACCTCTACATGATTAATGGAGTCTGATCAGCCCAATCAGGAGCCAGTCTCACATCCAAGCAAGCAAAGAAAGGGAGCGTTGCACACAGAGACAAACCCTTCCAACCTGACCCCAACGAGGACAGGCTTCCCGCGGCTTCCTCACCATCTTCTGGCTCAGATTCTTACAGGCTTCTTCCAGCCCAAGACTCCACAGTGGTCTGTTGCAAAGGCAAGGCCACACAATCAACCGCTGTGTGTCTGACAAAAGACAGGTAAAAACCAGTGGCTGAACGCACCAGTAAGTAGCAGTAGTGCTTGTAAGCTCCAGAGCCTGAGGTATCGCAGTCTATATTTAACCCAAGCTGTGCTGCAATGCACACATCCACAGAACAGGGAGTAGCAGGGGTTACACATACAGGGGGGTGTAAGGGACAAGCCATCAGTTCTGGAATGCTAAATCGCCAACTAGCCGGGGCGGCCTGGGCCAAAGAGTGGCTAATCTCGTTCCCAGACACTTCAGGCAATTTGCAGAGGGTCTGTCTAGTAGACTGTTGCTTTAAAAGTGGGTTTAGGCCACTGCCCAAAACCAGCAGTGCTAATGGAAATATGGAATCAGTAAACACTAAACCCCTCCTTGATATGTCCTGCTGGTTGCTGATGGATATAGACACGCCCCCTCCTTGATATGTCCTGCTGGCTGCTGTTGGATATAGACACGCCCCCTCCCTGATATGTCCTGCTGGCTGCTGTTGGATATAGACACGCCCCCTCCCTGATATGTCCTGCTGGCTGCTGTTGGATATAGACACGCCCCCTCCTTGATATGTCCTGCTGGCTGCTGTTGGATATAGACACGCCCCCTCCTTGATATGTCCTGCTGGCTGCTGTTGGATATAGACACGCCCCCTCCCTGATATGTCCTGCTCGTTGCTGTTGGATATAGACACGCCCCGCAGTGGTATTTTCCCTTTAAAGTAAAACAACGACAACAAGCTGCCTCGCTAAGACCCTGGCTGGAGACCAACCTTCAGAGGAAAGTTCTCCAGGTTAATATGTAAGGATGCACATTTTGGGGAATATTCAGAAGTGGAACATTTCCACAGGATTTAACAGGAATATGGAAATTAATACCGATTAAAGGTAGATTGTTTTGCATTGGGTATACAGTACCTTGCACAATTATTCACCCCCTTGGACATTTCCACATTTTAGTGACTGGAATGAAGTAGGATTGTAGTGGGATTTTTACCCTTTAATTCTTAAAAAACATACACTTTTTTGTGATAGAAGTTACATTAAAATTTACATAAACTGTGCATGTGACAGAATAATTCAATCTGCCTGCAGAGGTTTGCACTTCTAATGAATTAGGGATAGTTTAACCAAAATATGCCACAAGACCTACAATTTCCTTGTGCATTCCACAAAAGATTCACCGTTAAGATAGCTTTGTGATGAATTCAAGCAAAATTCCCTACATCCCCAGGCTTAACTTCCCATGGAAATGATTCAGACCTTTTCCAACACTATTCACATTCACTGTGCCCAAGAGAACTTAGGTACGATGTTAACGGGTGAACAGAACCGGATCAGTGGCAGGATTACAGATTACTGCTAATTACTGTCAGTGAGATAGGGTTTGAAGGTCACCATTACTAAGGGTTTATGTCACCGTAACTTCTTTCATATCACAGGTGAAGCAAATTCACCTCAGACGAAGCATACGAGATGAATGACGAGAACGATCAGTTGAGTCGATGAGGGCATGCTCATAGTTCACCCAGCACCACCCCTGCTACTTCGGCCACTCGTCATCGCGTGGACTCGACAACAGGGAGATTATTCTAAACCCTACTCGGCATGCTCACATTTCAAGTGCCGGGCATTCCTTCACACACACCGTTCTGGCTGCAGACATGTGGCAGGACAGTGCTCCAGTTTCACTAAAGCCACTACATCGTATAACAGGCATCAGATAAAAAAAAAAGCCTGTACACTAAGCTTGTTTTCAGTGTTAATTGTGAAACAGTGTCGCCTGATGACTATGATTTAGATAATATCACTGTGCTGGACAGGAAATGCTTAATGTTCAGTACGTTCCTAAGCCTAGCATATATATATATATATATATATATATACTCACACACACACACACACACACACACACACACACACACACACACACACACACACACACACACACACACACACACACACACACACACACACACACACTCACACACTCACACACTCACACACTCACACACTCACACACTCACACACTCACAGCCAATAGCACTCAGTTGTTCAGGATGTAGGGCCAAGGAAGAGATTACTCAATTCTCCAGGGTTTGACTAAATGTACCACAATTAACTGCTGTGCTCAACTGCCAGAGACGAGGTTCCTCCAGCGAACACGTTTTCTGTGCTATGACATCAAGACCACTGTATCTGGCCAGGATTTTTACCAATTACCATCACCAACAATGTGGGCCATCACCATGACAACCAACCCAGTTTGACTTTCAAAAATGTCGTGCCAAGGTCATATCCACAGGCAAAGAACATACCAGCCTAGATTGTTGTGTAAATGAGCTCTGCTCTGTTCAGTCTTACACCTAATCCTGAAACTGGACCACAAGACAGCCTGTGGCATCCTCAGTCAATGCTGCTTAGCAAAATAAGCTAACAGAATAGCATCCTCGGTCAATGCTGCTTAGCAAAATAAGCTAACAGAATAGCATCCTCGGTCAATGCTGCTTAGCAAAATAAGCTGACAGAATAGCATCCTCAGTCAACGCTGCTTAGCAAAATATAAAATGCTAAAATTCATACAATGTGCGAATTGCGTTGGGTATGCAAGTGCCCTTGCGTAGAGTGCGCAGTGTTTTGTGTTTCGCGGCACATGTACAAACGAAGGAGAGGTTTGTTCGTGGGGTCTCTGCGATTTAAAAGCTATATACAGACATGTAGCTGCAAAGATTAATGCATGGAGGAGGACCTCAGACAATATTGGACTACTAATTTGGCTATACAAAGTTTTGAAACAGCTTCCAGTATCCACAGTCAACACTGCTTAGCAAAATATAAGATACCAGAATAGTATCCACAGTAGGGCTGGGCGATAAGATATGGATGATATATTTAAATATATATGCTGTGAATTGGTCACATTTCAGGTTTCTGCGCTCGCCTTGTTTACTAGGCGCAGGTATGCACGTAAATTGAAAAATGTAGGTGCACTATATAGATATTGTTATCGTGGGACTGTAAACCATACTTCAGTTCAGACAGCCTGACAGAATCCCCTGCCTCATACACCTTTTCATAAACATTCACAGACTTCCTCTTATACACACCTACTCCCACTTAAGAATCACACACACACACACACACACACACACACACACACACACACACACACACACCAGAAACTGCTAGAAATATGTACTAGGTGCAATATTATAGATTGGTCACTGAAAGAGAAAGCAGCTAGTTCTGTTTTTACAACACACAATTGTACAGTGCACCTTTCAGGAACAAAAACAAAAAATTATTCTGTTCGAAATAATGCCAAGAGCATAGGTGTTCATGTATCAAAGTAAAGCACGTCAAACTGATTTGGCTCATATTATTTTACATTTGAATACGTATTGCCTATTTATCATTTTCTACAATTGACTATGTTTAAATGTAGCCTACTGATCCCCTTTATTCTTTGGACTGTAAATGAAGAACTGCCAAGTGTCAAATAGCAGGTGAGGAAGATCAAAGAGTTTGTCCACAAAATATAATTTAAAACGTCCCTATAGCTACAGTATATCTGACCGCTATATTCATTCTTACAGCTGTATCTGACCACTATATTCATTCTTACAGCTATATCTGACCGCTATATTCATTCTTACAGCTATATCTGATAGGGATGGGTACCTACCCCTGTAGTTTTACCTGTACCGACCAAATCACGTCGGTATTACCGAGTATTGGTTAATGTAAAATCAATTGGTGCCACATTTCGGTACCTGAGAGCGAATCTCTCGCGAGATTACCTCACATCTGCAGCTTGTCAATTGCGTTTTGTTCTCCATTGCAGCGTGATGCAGACAGGCGATTTTTACTTTGTATCCTTACATTAACCATAAGCCTTACCAAACCCTTACCCTAACCACTCTGAATTAAACCTTGCTGTTAAACCCATCTAAAATATATTAGAAGAACACATTTTACTGAAATGCTACGTCATGATGCTTCCAATTTAAACACATTCATTTTGAAACGTGCCGAGTGACACGAAAAGGAAATGTGAAAAAACACGGGAAAAAAACTAGAAAATCGTGTCCGTGTACACGAATCAACAGATTAAAATTGCGTGACAATTACAATCTACTACAAAATGCCGTGAGACTGTGTTGGTTAGTAACCTCATGACTAACCTTAACCGAGAATGTTGTAATTATGGTTGTATTATAATTAATTTGATCGCTATGGAATATGTGTTGCGGGGCATTTCAGTTTACGAAAACGGGAACCTCTACCAGCACGAGAACACACATTTGTGGCTGCAGTTGGATGGTATTGGAGCCGAAAGTGGTCAGAAGTATGGCTACGCTTTTCTAAAATTGATACAGCCAGAGACAACACTCGTTGTAATATTTGCGATGTGATATAGAAAGCTAGCATGTGATATAGAAAGCTAGCTTGGCAACATGTCAAACCTTAGGAAACACTTTCTCAAACAGACAACTCGTAATATTTGCGACGTGATATGCAAATAGAAACTTAATTACAGTTGCCCGCAGCGATCAATGGTAGCTCCGAAGACGTTGAGCCCTCCAGGGACAAAACTTCAGGGGAGCCAGCATAACATCAAATTCTTTGTCATGTTCAGGTAAAATAGTACCTACAGTAGTTGGATAAATTGTTGTTGGAGACAAGTGGGCTTCTTCATTACTTTATCATTATAGCATCATTATCATAAGCATTTTAATAGCGTATTTTTCACACAGCTTAGGACATGTCGACGACTCATTTTATTTAACGTTCATCATCATAACAGTATTCGCCTGTGTATCAGCTTAGCTAACATCAAGCATAAATGTAATCAATTAAGCAATCAGATTTTAATGTATAAACATATGTATATTTTATGTGCTGCCACATTTAGCCACATCTCTTTAGATTTTCTAAGTACCAAAATAATTTCCAATTGGGTATCGGTTTCGAATTCAAGGTATTTGTATTGGTATCGGTTCAAATGCGAACGGTACCCAACCCTAATATCTGACCGCTACAGTCATTCGCAGCTTTTTATTTAACAATTTAACATTACAACATTGTGCACTATAGACTAGGATTCCACTCTTCCTCAAAGGAATCAATAACCTCTGCAGGTTTTTGCTTCCTTGGATGCAGTTTCATAATTCATTAGGGCTGTAACGATACACCAAACTCACGATTCGTTTCATATCACAAATTTTGACCCACGGTTCGATACAAACCTTGATTCTTTTTGGGGGGGTGGTAAGAGAAAAATATGATATTTTTAGTAAATAAAATTTAAAAAACCTATATAAACTGACCAAAGAATAATATTAACTATGCTAATTATTAACAATATACCTAATAAATGAACAGCCAAAGCTTTAACACTTGTTGTCTTTGTAACAAAATATTGTTGAAAGACAAACGGAACTAAACTCCATTGTGGAGATGATTCGGGCATGTCGAAAATCCTTCTTCAATCAAGTTCTCATACATTTACTAAGTAAATTAAATGGCTTTGTTTCACACTCGTGACCAGCAGTTCAAACTAATTAGAAGAAACTCCACAAAAGCCTGGCTGTTCAGTCGGTAGATAAATTGTTCAAGTAATACATGGCTCCACACTGTATGCGCTGCGCTAAGGAAACAGAATGAGAACGTGGAGATTAACTGCTCAATGAGTGGGTCGTTATTTTTGTTGCTTTGATGTACTGAAATATGCGCGATTTAATACTGATTACAAGAAATATGTTTCAGTAAACATAGTTGCAAGGACACAAATAAAATATCAAACAATACTCACAAACAGACAGCTTATAAAGGTAACTAACAAATACATTAGCTGCGTTGCTGTGAGGTAAACGCATGGAGCTGCCACAATCACCTGCTATTACTATAATCTGCCAGCAGTTGCTAACTAAATGTTGCTCAGAGAAAGCGTTTATGGCTTCTTCCGACAAAATACAATTGAACAAAAATAGCAAGAATGTTGAATTCTTTAAGACATTTTTAGACCTTAAATTCTGGAAAACAAATATAAGATTATTTAAGTATTTTTAATGATCTGCGGACACGTTATTCAACTAGCTCATCTTTTGTAGGTAGGCGTCACATGATTGGAAAGGTAGTTAGATGACACGTAATTGGAGGATGCTTACATGTAAAATTAAATAATTTATCCTTAAGTATTTTTGTGGTGTAGGTCTACATATTTTATAATGTTCACTTCAAATAATACTAATAGTAATTTAAAGATGTGGTGGCATTAGATCTGTACAGGAAGGATAACTCGGAGAGTTGGAAGGGGTGTGTCGCGATTCTGCCTTCTCAGACCGCGACACAGGTTTGTGGATCTGAGGGTTCGCGATTTTGGTTTCATATCACATATCGTTACAGCCCTATAATTCATAGTGAATTATCAGAGGTGCTCTCATGATGTTACATACCAAAGACAGAGGGCGCTATGGTAGATGTTCTAGGGTAAACTATTATGACATGGCAGTGGGGTCTAACGAGCTCACCTTATCCCTGTACAGATCCAGATTATACACTGTCTGTTAAGCCTCAATTTATTTATAAATTACATGTATGCATGGATACGTATATATATTAAGGAAAATATTTCCACACCTCCCCTATAACCAACCTTGGGCTGTTGGTGCAAACAAGAATGTGTTCAGTCAACTTGCATGGTAAAAATAATGGTAAATAAATAATAAATTCTACATTCAGCACGTCCACCTGTCTTTCTGAAAAACACAAATTAGTTTGCTTTTAGATAAGGGCATTACCTAAAACAAAGCAAATCACCATCTTGCTGAGGTTTTAAAAGCCATTTGGTGGAGCTATAGATTTGAATCTTGTATTTGCAGTGGTATCATTGGAACATTATTCAAATGTACTAGGGTTCCCCTTTAATAAAAGGACTTGCACAGTTGTTCCTATCCTGTTCTCAGTCTCTTACCTGGCTTGTTTCTACCTGATGCAATAATGTCTTCTTAATGAATAAAGATTATTTTTTATAAAGATTAATGTGACATTAATGTGTAGGGCAAATTTCATGCACAACATAATTAGCTGATGCCCCACAAACTCCTTCGTTGCTCCAGTGCCACCAGAAACTCTGGTTCGGGAGCCAGACACATTAGAGTTTGCTATAGGTCCTCCAGTCCCATCTGACACACGTCTATTTCAGCCCAGCCAGCTGAGAGAGGACATCCATCATTCAGTAGTGGCAACGTGCAGCCATAGCTAGCTGCTAAGCAGAGGTAACGAGTTGGGGCAAGCAACATATTACACACCCTTTTAGGCTAGTCTCACCACACCCTCAGTCAACATCGGCAGGAAGCTGAGTCACACGCAGACACAGACAGACGAGTCGGGTTAGCAGTGGTCCTCTACTGCTAAATGAATACCGCGGTAACACTGCCATCTTGAAACGCAGGGTTTCAGGTCATTTGCTCTCATATACAGAACAACCTCAAGTGTCAATAATGACTGTCTTTTGGTCTCAGCCAGTGACAGCAGAGGTAATGGCATGTGGTATAGGAGCAAGCCTTGAGCACCCTCTAGATTAGACCTTCATACTGACACGCCTACTGGTCCACCTTTTCCATGCAAATTACATCTGATTACCTCCAACAGGGTCTACAGTGCCTCCATCCTACTTGATTGGATGCACTTCAATAATGGAGAAATGCCAAGAAAAATCACAGTACACACAATTACATCTGTGCTTCTGTGCACATGCCAAATAAAACTAAACTCAATTGTGTAGGTGCACCAATGCACTGCAAATCTAAATTGAGCCCCTACCAAGTTCCTTAATCTGACAGCAAGACCAAAGAAAAATAACACGCAGAGCCATTCACTACTACAGCCATCGAATTAACAAGTGAAAACTGTTGCCCAATTTGAACACTGGCATAAATATTGAAAGTATGTAGTTAAAAGGTCAGTCAGAAACCATCTGGTAGCATGATTTAAAATTATATTTCCCCATGTGTTTCAGTGAAGCAATCATTTACAGCGTTTTGACGGATTGCTAGCTAGGTTAGCGGGGTTGAGACAAATCAACATATTGAGCACACTGGGCAATGGCAGTCCTGTTTCACAACAGTAACCTCTTATTTGGCTAGCTTCATTGTCACTCGAATGCCAGATGAGCGATCGTCTAAACAGGAGCAGAAACACTCCCAGGTTCAGGCTTGTAACAGCATGGATTTTGAACTGACACTCCTGGTGCTCAGCCAGAACACATTCCGGCACACCTTGCTGCGCAGACACACCGCACTGTGACCGTTGTCCGTCTGCACCGTCACGTGGTTTAACACAATGGTTCATTGTCACACAATCTAAACAGGAAGGAAGTGGCAGTGAATATACAATACTTCCTCCTTGTCTCATCTCATGGGAGGGGGTGGTGTTTTGGACCAGACAATATTCCGTAGGAAACGTGGAACGTGACACTCTGCCTACATGTCAACAACCTATTTTTAGACTAAGTAGTTGAAAGAGGGAATGTTGCATAGGTTAATAATATAGTACTTATTGCAACTTTGATCAAATTAATCAATTACCTGTAGACAATGAGTGCAATACTAGACTGAAAAACATTCAGAAAAGAACAAAGTATTTCTGTCCAGTAATTCATGATCTCATGAAATATACCAAAAGTAACTTGGGTGTTGATTATTTTCAGAGTTAACGTTGCAAATTTAAAGGGTAATTGAAGCAAAAAAACTACACGATATGAGATGACGTATGTCATGAATTAGTCAAATATGTATTATGTTGTCAAACTACAACATCTACAGTAAATAGGATGATTTTGGTCATAATGTCAGTATGCCTGAAAAAACTTGGGGTAAATGATGTTTGGGATTGGATTACATACAATTAGGTGAGAATGCCCAATTCTGTGAAACTCCATTTGCAGGTCACCATAGACCCAGCATGGTGAGAGATATTCACATAACCTGTCAATTAAATGTAATATTACAAGATGCGATAAATCATTAAAACTAAGATGCAGGATATTCTTTCAGCAAGTGTGTAATTAAAGAGCATTCTAGACACCAGTTACTTACATAAATAAGATTTTCAAGAACATCAGATAAGCTAGCAGCTGAGGTTTTTTCACTGCTATATGCCAACTCACCAGTTAACTAGCAAGAAGCTGGCACCTTGGCAAAACCAGTAGCTTCTGGCTTTAGTTTTACGTAACTTCTTTAAATACATTTAATTTTTATTTAGCAGATGCTTGTATCCAGAGCAACACACAGTTAGTTAGTGTATACATCTGCACAAAATTCAATTTACTTGGGTGTTTTATTTACATTTTAGTCCTCCAAATATCAAAATAGCAGAAGCTCCAGAGCGACTTACGGTAAGTACAGGGACATGCCCTTGGAGCAACTAAGGGTAAAGTGCCTTGCTCAAGGACACAACATTTGGCACACTAAATGATAGCCTTCCAACTACAAGTCTGACTTCCAAACTACTAAGCCATCTGATGCCCAAGGTTCTTGTTTTAGCAAAAACCCATTTGAATTAGCTGTCTTGCAATAAGAATTCAGTAGTCCAAATCTTCAGAACTTCCATAAGTTAGTATTGTTTCGCTACATCAGCCACTACTCTCATTTTATGCTGCTTAATGGCCACACCCAAACAACAATATCAGAACCAAAAATTAATTTATGGACTTCATTCTGAGCATGACAGAAAGTAAAATACAGATTCTCTTCAAATGTATTCTCTCCCCCCCCCCCCCATGAGCGCCTTCATTAAAATTAACCAATAACAGGCCAAAGGTATGTCAACGTGACTTCCATATTAATTTAGAACATAGTGCATTATAAAAGACGAATCTGACCAATTACTACATACCAGTACGTCGTTGCAGATATTTCTCAGCTCTCCCTCCACCTTCTCCCGGTATTCTTTGACCATGGCAAGCTTCTTGTCGCTTCCCTCGGTCTTCTGTCCAATGCTGGAGATGACCCTCCATGCCGACCGCCGTGCTCCGACCACGTTTTTGTATGCGACAGATAGAAGGTTCCTCTCCTCGTTTGACAGCTCGCCCCCCTGCTCCGTTACCTCCTTCATCGAGGCGGCCATGTCATCGTAACGCTCGGCTTGCTCCGCCAACTTCGCCTTTTGAATAAGCTCCATTCTATCCATTGTTTTTGATTAATTCTTTAATGTGTTATCTTAGTTTGACTCGTTAAGGCCCGAATAAAAAAACAGCAGTCCTCGAATGCAACGGGGAATGAATAGTAAAGGGGAGGCACAATATGGAGAGTTGGGGATGATGCAAATTCCTCCTCCAAATACCTGCACATGTGAAATGGGAGGTTTGTGTTAGTGGTTTTATCAATTGAAGACAAGTGAAAATCAACTGCAGTTAGCTTACTACAACATAAACGTGTAATAATAACATATGAAAGCAGTCTAGCTACAAGCAATCGGAAGATGTGTGACTGAGCGTCCTGTGTGTCCACACGTCTCTGTGTCAAATTCGACTGCAACAATCTACTGTAGTCAGATGGATAAAAGGGATCCACTTTGTCAGATGGATAAAAGGGATCCACTTTGTCAGATGGATAAAAGGGATCCACTTTGTCAGATGGATAAAAGGGATCTAGTTAACGGACGCCAGTTAAAACAAAGATACAGGATGTCTTGATGTTAGTCAACGTTAGCCGGTGCAGCGCAGGTGCTCACAATTACAAGATATTGCTAGTCACCTAACTAGCATTCAATGTGCTGCTTTTTTAAAACTATTGAGTTACCTACTAACTAGCTGGCCAGCTATTAGTTAACTAGCCAACAATCTAGTCGACTACTACCTACTGTACATCCTTACAGGGTGGACATCATTGTGCAACCGTCTTACTTCGGACAAGCCTGCCATAGTACAGTATCTCACCAAACACAAGTCAGTAAGAAAGGTAACTTAACAACGCTTACTAGCCCGCCAGCAAGCATACTTGGTAGTAGTAATTAAGCTAAAAGCTAACATTACAGTACATTAGCAAGCCATACTACAGTACTCGCGTTGGGCCACTCCTTTAATTGAGAATAGGTTTTTGAAAAATAACAGTATCATGCCATATACTTGGCTACAAAAGCGGTAGTTTACAAATAGAAAATGAACGACATTAAAATAATATTTCTGAATGTTCTAACCTTCTATGGTCCGATTTGTTCTTCCGAATTGATCCGCTTTGAGATTGGTAACAGTATGAGGCAGGCAAAGCGAAAAACAGCAGCCTTGAGATTCAACCGAAGCTGCTAGATAGGGCGTCTCTACTAGGTGAGCTATGACTCCTCCAATCAGAAATATGCGTTCTCGTCTGTCAACAATGATTTCTTGAAACATAAGCCAACAGCTATTTTGCGCGGGGAAGAGGCGGGCGTTAAGTGACAAGTTCGACTGACCTGTAGGCTGCGGATGGGGCCACGGGGTTTCCTCCAATTAGAGCAAGGGAATAGACGTCATCATTGCCATGGTTTGTAGTGCCAGATGCAAGCAAGGTGGAAGGCTTAGACCCGGAAGTTGAAGAAGCCCTGGGTAGATTCTAGCTGTTGCTCAAAGTCAAGGAAGGATCCTCCGAAGCCGGAATATCGAGGATGCTACGTCATCGAAGTCTGTCGAAGGACTGTTCCAATGTCAAAGATCATCAAAATTTCTACCAAGTACTGAGTTCTTTGTTCTGAGAATTTCCTATAGACTGTAAAGGATGCATAGGTGTATCCTTCCGCTCCCAAATCACCAACAATCCTTTTCGCGCAGCTTTGCCGGCTTGTTAAAACAAATAATTGGCAGGCGTTAGTTGGAGTGATGACAGGGAGAAATGTTTTCAAATATAAGTATTGTAGCAACCCTCCAGGTTATGTGTGTTGCTTAGAGTTCTATTAGAGTTATTTATAAGGTTCACAGAATTAATTACTGGTTTGTGTGTTGGGGAAGTTGCTGGAGTTGCTTTTCACCATTGTTGACAGTGGGGGACAACAGATGTTCAGATGTGATTGGTGGAGGGGCGAAATGAGTTAGTTAGGGGGCTGGGTTTGACAGGATTTGTTATTGCTCATCTTTGGGTCTGTCTCTTTTGTTCTTGCTGTAGCTACCTGTGTGGCCAGACCTTGATTTAGTCTAATGTGGCGTAAGCTACGGCCAAACAATAGCTTAATAAACCGGTGTTCGAGAACGGTAAACCCTGTCGTGGACATTGTTTTAATTAAATTATTAGCGAGGTCATTACATTGGTGTCAGAAGTGGAATGGGGGTGGATGTCGTTGGGCCTTTCCCCATCACAGACAGCGGGAACCGCTGGGTCTTCACAGCCATGGACTATTTTACAAAATGGCCAGAGGCCTATGCTCTTCCTGACCAGGAGGCGGGGACCATTGTTGATGCCCTCACAGTGGGCATGTTCAGCAGATTTGGCATTGCAGAGTCCATTCACAGTGACCAGGGTAGGAACTTTTGAGTCCCGGGTGTTTGCGACCATGTGTGACCGTCTGGGTATGCACAAGACCCGTACAACTTCTCTTCACCCTCAATGTGACGGCCTTGTGGAGCGCTTCAACAAAACGCTGGCACAACAGCTGGCCATCATCTCTGCCAAACACCAGCGTGACTGGGACAAGCACCTGCCCCTGGTCCTCATGGCTTGCCGCACCGCTGTCCAAGACTCCACCTCCTGCACGCCTGCTCTTCTCATGCTGGGGAGGGAGCTTCGCACACCTGCAGAAATGGCATTTGGGAGGCCCCCTGATAGCCCCCCGGGTCCGCCGGGACCAGAGTATGCCAGGAGGCTCCAGGATCGCTTGGAAACAGCCCACACTTTTGCCAGGGAGCAGCTGGTGAACGCAGGGGTGAGGCAGAAAAGAAATTACGACGTGCACACACGGGGAAGGCACTTTGAGGCTGGAGAGCTGGTCTGGGTCTACAGCCCCTTGAGGAAAAAAGGACGTTGCCCAAAGCTGGACAGTCACTGGGTAGGACCCTGCACAGTGCTGGAGAGGATTGGGGAGGTGGTCTATCGGGTTAACTGCCACCTAGGGGGAGGAAAGTGGCACTGCACCGGGACCGGTTGGCCCCGTACAGAGGGAGAACAGTCCCAAATGATGCTGCTGCCACCTCAGCCACTGCCACCAGCCCCACTCGGACCAAAAAGGGGAATGGCTCAAACACAGCTGGGCCTAGCCGAGAGCTGGTTAATAGACCCACTATTCCTGTGCCCCTACCCAGGCTGGGTCCCCTATGTCACTTGAGAACACTGTGTCCCTGACTAGGCCACACAGGCAAAGGAGGGCCCCGGGGTACCTCCAGGACTTTGTTTACTCCCTCTGGGACGAGGAACTTTGTGTTGGGGGGGCTGTGTAGCAACCCTCCAGGTTATGTGTGTTGCTTAGAGTTCTATTAGAGTTATTTATAAGGTTCACAGAATTAATTACCGGTTTGTGTGTTGGGGAAGTTGCTGGAGTTGCTTTTCACCATTGTTGACAGTGGGGGACAGATGTCCAGATGTGATTGGTGGAGGGGCAAAATGAGTTAGTTAGGGGGCTGGGTCTGACAGGATTTGTTATTGCTCATCTTTGGGTCTGTCTCTTTTGTTCTTGCTGTAGCTACCTGTGTGGCCAGACCTTGATTTAGTCTAATGTGGCGTAAGCTACGGCCAAACAATAGCTTAATAAACCGGTGTTCGAGAACGGTAAACCCTGTTGTGGACATTGTTTTAATTAAATTATTATGAGGTCCTTACAGTATTTTTAGTGTTTAACATTACTGTACATTTGCCAGTACAAATTGCTACTCTCCACTATTGAATTGCAGCGCCAATCCTATCGCTGCAGGGTCAATCTCTCTATATTTGGCAGTAAACAGAGTTCTTCAATTTGGTGTCTGTGGCAAATTTCTGGTGCTGGAGCACCAGTACTGATGGATTTTACGTTACCCAGCAATGACTGGTTTACCAGAGCAGAAGAGGGGAGCAACCTTTTGAATAAAATAGGGGGTAAAATTACAGCAACTTGGAGTATGCTGTAAAATGCTGCAGTAGAACCCAAGAAGCGTCTTAAGAAAAATTTCTGATGCTCCAGATGAAAAAGTAACTCAGCATTCAGATGAAGGATTACAGTCTAAAAAAGAAAGCGATCTATGTGTAGGCATACATCTTAAACTCACGTTGCAAGTGTTTGTGTAATTACTCTCACTGCCAAAAGAAGGAGACAGAAGTTACGCATTGCAGCTTAAAATATTTCTCAGGAATTCCTTTCTAAACAGTATCTTCTGTAGGAAACGAGCTGCCCTAGACATTTCCCTCAAAATGCCCACACAGTGGTATAGGTGTGCAGATCCTGGCGAGACATAAAACCTTGCTTTCATCAATAGCCAATCTAATGTGCCTTTTCCACTCGCATTTTAGAATTTTGTGTGCCTTCGCTTGGGCCGCCGTTCGCTGGTTGCTTGTGGTTGTGTAGCTATGATTTCCTAATTAAAAAAAGTTTTGGTTTGTTCTCAATGCAGGAAAGTTTTGTATGATGTCAGTCCACTTTTCTGAGCACACATAAGGATGTGATGCAAACATTCATAACAGAAAGAATGTTAGTTGTCACAGTGACAACACGCAAATCGGTTTAATGCGGAAATAGGCCGCTAGATCTTTGCAATGAAATGGTACATATAAAAATGGTGTTGTAGTTGAGTTCAGACGATTGCTGGTTTGAGCCTCACGTTCATATTCAATTGGGTCACATGACCATGTGTGCGGGGGCAGTGTGGGGGATACCGGGCACATGAAGCTGGCGTGTAACCTCAAGGAAACCTTTAGTATTTGGCGAGGGTGTGACAGCCATGTGTATCTTCCTGATGCCTGTGATATCTGAAAATGTTCTGAAAATATCTGGTATGAACTGCATTGATAACAAAACAACTGTAACACGTCTAATTGATTACTGGCTAAACTGCATGCATTGATAACAAAACAACTGTAACACATGTAATTGATTACTGGCTAAACTGCATGCATTGATAACAAAACAACTGTAACACGTCTAATGGATTACTGGCTAAACTGCATGCATTGATAACAAAACAACTGTAACACGTTTAATTGATTACTGGCTAAACTGCATGCATTGATAACAAAACAACTGTAACACGTCTAATTGATTACTGGCTAAACTGCATGCATTGATAACAAAACAACTGTAACACGTCTAAT
>JACXGM010024168.1:0-15851 GCA_016801145.1 Umbra pygmaea
TGTGTGTGTGTGTGTGTGTGTGTGTGTGTGTGTGTGTGTGTGTGTGTGTGTGTGTGTGTGTGTGTGTGTGTGTGTGTGTGTGTGTGTGTGTGTGTGTGTGTGTGTGTGTGTGTGTGTGTGTGAATGACACCCTCTTATATTCCTTAAAAAACCACAACAGGCTCCAATCCCAGTGTCAATGACCTTTATCAGTAAGCACACTGGGATACACATTACCAGGCAAACTCACACAGATACACACAGACACACACACACACACACAAACTCTCATGTACACCCAGACAAACACCCAAACACACACAAACTGGCAAATTCCCTTGGAAGCTGTACTCAGCACTACCTGTCGGAGATAAACAAACAACAGACTCATTACGTTGCAAAAGCGGCACAATGTCCTATCTTCATGGTCATCGGGTGTTCAGGAGGAAACTACAACATGCTCTGACATGATTCTCTTCGTATGCTTCCTACATTCTACCTTATTTATTTCAATGTGCGCCCCATGTGGCACCAACGCTCTCGGTCAAAACAGCTCTAAATCTCATGAATTACTGTACCTTTCCATGGAACTATTTAGTAAAACCCAATTGCGTGAAATATGAACGTATGAAGGAATGTCCCTCTGCAACCGAGACATGTGTATTCAGATATTGTAAATGTTGAGGTTCATGATGATGGATGTGTGTGTAAGTAACTGACTTTCCCCCTGGTGTTTCTTAGTTAAAATCCAGATAGAAGCATTGTGTTTTTATTGTCTACATTCCAGCAAGTATTGAGTGCATAACTGAACATAATTATTTGAAGGTTGACTTTTTTTTTGTATTACAAACACTTCTTTTATTGGTCAGATGAAATATGCTAATTCTTTGAGATAGGAATTTGGGGTTTTCATGAGCTGTATGCCAAAATCATCAGTATTAAAACAATAAATTACCTGAAATATTTCAGTTGGTGTGCAATGACTCTAAAATATATGAAAGTTTAATTTTTATCATTACATTATGGAAAATAATGAACTTTATCACAATATGCTAATTTCTTGAGAAGGACCTGTACTGTACACAGCAAAAACTCCAGTGTTAAATCAACACCCACTGGAGCTATATAAACACTAAGAGTGTTAATTTAACACTGGACTTTTTGCTGTGTATGTACATATACCCGTACTGTATGTACATATGTTCTGATCATTTCATCACACGGCCATTACATTTTTTCACCTTATATGCCAAAATGTAATATAAATCATAGGTTATGTACATAAATTGCCATATTACTTTCCTGTGTGGTCTCTCTCTCACCCCCCCACTCCCCATTTTTTCCTTTCCTTCCTTCCCTTACTCCCTTCTTTCCTTCGTCATGTCTTCTCCTCCCCCTGCCCCCCATCCCTTTCTACCTCTTTTTCAAATGAAGGAGAGAGGACGTAAGGAACAAAGAAACCAAAGAGCAAGGTCTAAAATTAACATTCCTCATCAGTTTTTTTCCTTTCTTGTTATTCTCTTTTCCCCTCACAACACTGGTATGTCTTGCAGCAATATTTTAATTACAGAATCTTGTCAAAAGCAAAAAGGTAATTACAATAATTACACTAAGACTATCTTGAGCTATATTGTGCTGTGAAAATGTTTACCTGAACTGAGGTGACTGTTTGTTAAGGCTTACATCATATAACACCCTTTTAAATAAATACATATTTTTGTGGGGATATAATGCACCGTGGATGAGCTGACAACCACAAAGGAGATAGCATCTTAAATATGTTACTATGTTGAAATAAAAAAACTGGTATTTTAAAGCATTTGATTGTGCTTTCTAATAATACTTAATCAAGTGATGTCCAATAGCTTGTCAGAGAGTGGGAACTACAGTACTGTACAACATAGGGTAAAAATACATTTTGAGCTTTTGTTTATTATCTTTTGGTGTCAATTGATCTTCTTATTGCTTCTACTGTATGCTGTTTAGTGCATATCATGTTAAAATGGCAATTCAGCTTTTAGTGTTGTTTTATTTAATATTCATTCATGCATCGGATCATTTTACAAGTTGACCTATTTGTGCCTATTTGTGCAGTTATGATTGAGCTCAGGGTTTAATCCACTAGTTATAAAAAACATTTTGAGAGCAAACATTGCAGAATACTTAATTTTCTGTTGGAAAATTTTCCGTTTCCAAAAATAATACTACAATACTCAGCAGGAAATACGTAAATAATAATTAGATGAAAGCTGGGGATTTCAGTTAATTTCAAATAATAATTGATAGATTGCTGGCTCAAATGATCACATAATATCTTGAGGTCATTGCTATGAATAAGAAATATTTCTTAGTTAACTTGCCGCAATAAATAATTGTAAATAATAAAAATAAAGGTTGAACAAGTGGTATTCCTCAGGGCAGCTAACTTGAGCCTTTAATCTACAAATACAGTATGTCCAAAACAGTTGAATTCTGCACCACAGCTTGAATTGTTTGTGATTCCTTAGGCTGCTGAGCTGTCCGTGGTGCTAAATCCACCTGTTGTGGCTTTCAATCAATGCATGGGAGTTGTCAGTTTTGCTCCCTCAAAACTTGCGATATCTGTGGCAATGTGCTGTGTGATGAAACTGCACATTTTAGAGTGGCCTTTTATTGTGGCCAGCATAAGGCACACCTGTGCAATAATCATGCTGTCTAATCAGCATCTTGATATGTCACACCTGTGAGGTGGATGGATTATCTCAGCAAAGGAGAAGTGCTCACTAACACAGATTTAGACAGATTTGTGAACAATATTTGAGAGAAATAGGACTTTTGTGTACATAGAAAGTATTAGATCTTTGAGTTCAGCTCATGATCAATGAGCAAAGTGTTGCGTCTATATTTTTGTTTAGTGTAAATACCTTAAAAAGGGAATCATGCAGGTGGTGTATTTAAGTTTGGCAAACTCAATAAAAGCAATAACTTACTAAACAACATGGTACAATATCAACATACCTGTAAACTATTTTAACCTGGTTGTATTACAAAATCCATGTCTATTGAATCTTAAGGAAACAGTGTATGCCAGGATGTTGGATACACTTTTTAAAACCCAAGGTGCTGTATGTTTCTGTTTGCATTTAAATTTATGTTTACTAGCATTAGAGGCAGCCAGCATGGATGAACGGTTGTCATGTTATCTCATATAAAATAACTTTGCTACTGTTGAAGTGCACTCAATAAAATGTGTGTCACTGGTAAAAAATCCAAGTAGAGTACATTGTCAAAAAATATCATTCCACCTGGTTGCATTCATTGTTGGCTTGAAAATTGTAATTCTGACTGGAAACCAGCCAGTGAGGATATCCAACAATTTGAACTTAATATCATTGCAATTGCTGTGGTAAGGAAGTACAGTATAATTGAGGTCTAAGTAATATAAACACACTGTGAGCAACATCTGTTGAGAGAACATTTATTCACAAATTAGCTTATTGGCCTTCTGAAGTACACCCAACTCACAGAATAATGCTGATTAATATATTAGTTAATATGGCTTTTTACAGTGTGATTATGTCCGTATATACGCTGTAATTTAACAGCTTGTAGAGTGAGAACACTATAGTGATCTTGCGAACAACAACTGCATTGTTAATTATAGATAAGGAGGCTTCAAATGGTGGTTTTAAGACTGCCGCTCAAAGACACAGGGTGAGAAGTAGAGAGAGAAAGAAAACGACAGGGGACAGTAACAGTGAAAATGGATTCCTCCATACTGTGACTTCTCTGATTCATTAACCTCTAGAGCTCAGGTTTCCACAGAGGGGCAAGTGTCTGCAGGTTTTTGCTTTTCCCTTGTACTTGATAGATGAATTACCCTACTAATTGCTTAGGATCTCCCCTCACCTGGTTGTCTAGGTGTTAATTGAGCACCAATTGGAAGAAAAAAACTAAAAACTGAATAAACTGGGCCCCCTTGGAATCGCATTAACACCTATGCTCTACCGAATTTCTTCACAAAAGACAAAGAAAAGAAGCCTTATATCTCAAGAATTATATTTGGAATAAATTAAATTGTAGAACCAAATTTTTTGAAATATGAACATGTGAGAGGGGCAATTACGTGAAATATGATTGTTTGTACTTTCCCTGATCATGATTGTAGTCAGTGTTAAATTGTGTAAATGTTTGATAGAGCGGGACTAAGGGATGGTGGATGGGCATCTAAGATCATGACTCTCAACCCTGTGTTTGCGAGTTCACATCGAGGTGAAAATGTTGTGTTTTTATAATTTTTTTATTTCTCCATTCTGGCGTGATGCACATATTTCTCTTAACAGGTGATTGTTTGTTTTTTGAAAATGTAACCCTAACCTTAACCTCAGTAACATCATGCATAATCTTAACCGTTAGTAACGTCATGCCTAACCTTAACCCTAACCTTAACCGTGAACTTCAGAATTTTTTTTAATGGGATTTCTGGAATATTCCATGATCGCATGAATTCTCGCATTGAATACGCCGCAGTAATACATGAAGGTGCAACGTAATAGGACTAATATAGCCTAATAAAAAATGCTATATGTAACCCTAGTAACAGTTATTCAGTCACAGTAATACTTTGTACACGTAAGCCCAGACACAGTGATACCTGATATATGTAACACATAACACAGATAATTATCATTTTATCACAAATGAAAAAGTTTATACTTCACACACTTCACGCACTCTTAACTAGATTTGGTAGGATCTGTGGGCCAGATACTGCGCCCTAAAACTCACAAGCAATCTCCGTAACATAACAGAGATTCTAGTAGAGTGAGTATTTGAATCCCAGTAAACAGATGTTTTTAACTTTTATGCTTTTATGTGCATGTGCCCACAAGAAACTACTAGTGCATCCATAGTCTGGCTCAAAGTAATAGTATATAAGACCAATGATACAATGGTTGGGTCACACCGGTTGAACAACCATTTTGTCATTAGTGTAAACAAGCATTGTAATAGATCAAGCTCAGTATATCTGTCAATAAATCAATAATCAATTAATGAGAGTTTTGTCAATTGTTCCATTTCCTCTAGTGCATATAAGTAATGTGTTTTGTGTGCATTCGTGCAGACATGCACAGTCTGTGACAATATGCATACAGCGTCCATGTTTGTGTATAAGATGTGAAGATGGTTATGAAACGATCTGAAGGAAACTGATTAATTAGGTCCATGGTTTCTCAGATCATTACCTTTGATTGAGTCAACCACTCGCTCAAAGGCCACACACTCCACAGGAGCAGCACCTGGATAGGGGGCTGACATCCCCCGTTCACCGCAAGCTAATGTGAGCTTTCAGCAGAAAAAGGCAGGCTACTTTCTCAAGGCTTTCAGATTTGTGTGGGTGCGTCTGTGTGGGTGCGTCTGTGTGGGTGCGTCTGTGTGGGTGCGTCTGTGTGGGTGCGTCTGTGTGGGTGCGTCTGTGTGGGTGCGTCTGTGTGGGTACGTCTGTGTGGGTGCGTCTGTGTGGGTGCGTCTGTGTGGGAGTGCTTGCATGAGCTTTGAGCAACAAAGCCCTGCCGCAGGCCTGTGAAAGGAAAGAGCCACCATCCTCTGACATCAGCTTGGTAAATGAAGTGTGTTCCTTATGGCCTGCCTTTTAACAGTTGGCAGTTTGACAGAAAAAAGGGGCACGACCGATGCTGGACACACCCACCCCCTCTTTCTATATGCAGAGGGTGGAGGAATAAGAAAACAGTGGCATTTTCACATTGGTAGAAAGTCCACTCCCAAAGTCTCAAACCTTTCTCCTCCATCACCTGGAGATGTTTGTTAGTATACTACCAAGTATGTCAGTCTAAATAAAAGTCTGCTATCTGCCACACCTTCTTTAAATAATTTTTAATTCACTCACAGTTTAATTTAAAATCAATTATGCACATTTTTGGTTTGTCACACAATCTGTGTCTGACAAACTAATGCTTGGGCTCCCAAAATTGCTAAGGCCAGTACTGAACATGGAAAAACCATTCCAGTACTGAACATGGAAAAACCATTGCAGTACTGTGCTCCCTGAAATTGGAATGAGCTGCAAAATATTTCAATGACACCATTTTGTGGTAGATTTAAGGTTTTTTATAGATTTTTTGACAGTTTATGTACTGTATATTTGTGAAATTGTGGTCCTCTGTGTTGTTAAAAATTTTATGTAACTACAATGTGCTGCTATTTCGGTTAGGTTCCTCTCGTAAAATTGATTTTTAATCGGAACAAGGCTTAACCTGGTATAATAATGGTTAAATATAAATTACAAACATAAAACATTATCATCTCATGCATTTATTTGGAGATCCACTCCAACACTAATAATTAGCTTGACTATATGTGAATGGATACAGCTGGAACATCTTATTAATGTCTTTTTTTCTTGATTACCTTTCAACTTTTTCAGAAAGAGGCGGCCAGATAGGATAAAGGAGAGAGGAGGCAAGTGTTAAGGAAAATAATTAGAAAAACCCCAGTGTCTCTGTTTAATCCTTCTCTGCTGCCAGGGCCAGAAGGGCGAAGGCAACCAGCCTAACACTCCCAGCTGTTTCCCTTTTTTTAATTGTAGCAATCCTCCATTCCCCCATCTGAATGCTAGTTAACTCCAGCATATACTCTTCTCTATGAGGCTGGAAATTGTTATCCTATTTAAATTTTATGACTGTAATTTCTAAGTGGCTCATGCTGGCGCTCTCTGGTTCACCCGCTTGCTCTCTCAATCTATTTTAAGACGGAGAAGAAGTTCAGAGAAAATTCAATGCTGGAATACATTACAAGGTTGTTGTTTTTTTCCGTTCCTCTTCGGTTGGCCCTAATCGTTTTTAACGTGTTGTCTAGCCCATTCCTCCCACTGATTGCCCTCTGAGTGTACTCTCTCTCTCTCTCTCTCTCTCTCTCTCTCTCTCTCTCTCTTGAGGTATGCTCACTGTAAATATTTACTGCACCGACCAACCAAGTCCACACACTTCTCCGCCTGCTTTCACTTTCTGTCATTAGTTTGGGTGTTACTGGCCCCCAGCCGCCCGGCAGCCTGGCCACAGAAAAGAGAGAAAGTTAAAGAGATAGGGAGGGAGGATGGAAAACGACAAGCAAGGGAGGGTGGGGTTAGAACAGAGAGCAAAAAGCGAGGGAGGGTGGGGTTACAACAGAAAGAGAGAGAGACAGCTATTTTGTGTTAAGTCTGTCTGCTAATGCATTCGGTTACTGAGGCATGTAAAAGTTATTTCCACATAATCCTGTAGAGAAAATAACTTGGAGACGATAAGAACTAGCCACAGCACTAAATCCAAGGTCTATTGGCCACACAGTCTGTTTAGTTAATTGGCCCAGCACACCGCAGACAGCAGTCTCTGGGCCTGGCCCAGCCTGACTGACCTTGGTTATCCTCTACAAGTGGACTTCGTCCCTCCTTTACACTTGCCTCATCGTGATGACAGACAACAACATGAATCATTTGAGGGAGTGTAAGAAGTAAAACCTAAGGGGTCAAAATAATCAATGTCTGGCGGGTTATTTCTTGAACAATAAGCTTGGAGAATGGAATTATCAAAACACCATTACAGCGGCACGAGAAAAGAGATGTGAAAGATCATACATTTGTAATAATATTTTTCGTTTTACTCAGCAGTTAGCAAAGTACATTCACTTTTCTTTACATGTATTTATAAGTCATTAACACTAGGCATTATGTCACAGTTAGGAAAGGGGACTGTGCCATATGAGGGGTTTAGAGCCCCCCTGTGGTCAGGACGTTCATGTCACTTTCTACAATTAATTTCCTAATTTATTCGACACCTGTCATGCTTTGTCATTGATCATTGTTCACCAGCTGCTGTTTGTCATCAATTTGTGTTTATGTAACTTGTGTGTTCCTCTATTCCCTTGTTTAGACCCTGAGATGGTCTAAATCTACTTATACCCAGTGATTACTATTCCGTGCCTGTACCACGTTAAGGACTGTAGATAATTGCTGCTGTGTGAGTATTTGTCCAGAGAAGGTTTACATCTATGTAAACTCAGCTCTAGCTCTTCTATGTTCGCACTACGCTAATGTGCTGTATGAGTATTCATCCTGAGAAGGATTAAATCTATATACACTCAGCTCTTCCATGCTGTACTCCGTTAAGTGTTCTGTGAGTCACAGCCACCCTAGTGAGGCGTAGAGGTTTATATTTTTGTGTCCAGAACTTCAAATAAAAGAGAGTGACAGGAAGATCCTGCATTCTGCCTCCTTCCAACAACCACATTGTCATACATTATGAGCATGCATGTGTAGTGAAATAATTACATATTTCCACCATCAGACCAAGGTCTGGTTAGTTTTTGTGCCGGGTGCTTTGTTAGGGGTGTTAGAGATGAACCTCGAGTGCACTGTGAAAACCATGGCGTTGAGGGATGGTGGTTTTTTTTTCTAAGATGACAGTGTGGCTAAGAATCACTATCCTTGCTTATTGGGACACAGTCTGCTGTGTGTTTGTCTTTCCTCTGTTGCTGTTGGCTCAGGCCGAATTAACACTAATTAAAAAAGCCCCATCAAATCAATGGAAGTGAAGTGATAAAGCAATGGTGTGAAAGGGGATTTGGCGTTCCTGCGTAGCTTACTCAGCAGAACGAGAGCAGATGCCTGAGGCTGACGATGTTTGGTTTCTGGTGGGAGATGCAGATTTATTGTAACGCTACCGAATACCGGCCTCCACCATTGTTAAAGGGAGATATTTTGAATGAGTGGTCTCTTTTGTTTGCAAATAAATGCCCTCTGCTTTATCCTTTTTTCCATTCACTTACTCCTTTGTTCATTTGGCCGTGAAACTAACACAAATGTTTTCTTTCTTCCTGCCAGTGACTCATTTGGAATTAGATAATTATATCTGGATAATAGGACATTATAGGCTAATCCAATGTGTTTTCCATGTCAATTTTTTCTGCATTATTCAGCTGGAATTTTGATTTATTCACTGCTTTGTAGCAAGGGCGTAGGAATTAGTTTGATATTCGAGGAGACACCATATATTTTTCACGAATTGTTCTCGTTATTGGGGGGGGACCACATTGCCTGTCTGTAACATTGGGGGGGACATGTCCCCCTATCCCCCCTCCCGTTTATGCGCTCTCGGTTTCTAGAAAACACGTTTTTATCGAAATATTGTAGTAGTTTTTCTCAGACAACATTAAATGAGTGGCCCAATACTTTTTCCATTTATAAAAAGGAAGGAATGTTCTTGTTTTTTACTATTATAACCAAACCTGTTACTAAACAACAATGGGACCTTGGTTATGGAACACACTGGTTCAGATGTCCTACTTATTCATTGGCATCACCACATACAGTCAACTGCACAACGTAGATTGAAGATAATATTCAAATAAGAAAGGAGTAATCATAATCATCATCATTTCAATATGGCTGGCAGAGAAATAAGATTTGAGTTTTAAAGCCAAACCAACAAAGGAGTAAATAAAGGCTTACTCAAAAGAAGAGAAAAAGGAGACCCAGGGCACTCACAACAACACTGTTGCCAAAGGTCCTTTTTTCACAGAAAAAGGTCTGTGTCCTGTATTGCAAACTCTAATCCTTTCATTCTGCACTTCCTTTAAGCAGAGCAATTTAGGGTAGAGAGTAGTGCACTGTACAAGGTGCCATTTGGTACACAGAATGAGTGTCTGCATGTCATTGCTGTGTGTACAACGTCTTTATTTATTAATATAGTGTTCTCCGTTCCAGTATACGGGTGTGAGGTTGCCCAGGGAAAGTTCCAGTGTTTGATGGAATGAAGTTCGAAGGAGAGTTCTAAAGAGTACATGAAGAAGGATATGGTAGGCTCATTTCTGGGGAGATTAAATATTTCTAAAACAAATGCAATGCTCCTCCTATTATTGGCACACCAAAACGAAAATCTTAGCATTCATAATTTGCTAATCAGTGGTTTTGACCTCCAACATTTAATACAGCCCATTTTTGTTCTGTTTTTAAAATGTCTTAAAACATTGTTTTGTTTTTGATCAGCTCCAAATTCTCTTCTAACACACAATGATACAGCCGGATTACCTGTCACACGTTACTTTTCAGCTGAAAAGAATTACAGTTGAAAAGAATTACAGTTGAAAAGAATTACAGTTGAAAAGAATTACAGTTGTTTTCAGAGTATTCTTCCCAGAAGGATAAAAAAAATGTATGTCTCTTAAAGTAAATATCTGGAATTCACTGTGCCCTATAATCAACACTGTAACAAAGCAATAATCAGTCCTTCCCTACTGTCCCCATCCAAATACAGCTTCAAATACGTAGGCTTACTTATATGCTGAACAGCCTATCTGGCCTGTTGTCACCTCAGAAGCTGTCAAACACAAAACGTGGATCTCCATAGTTTGTGATTTTCTACATAAATCTTTACTATTCTATTTCCCCTTTTAAGTCTCTATGACATTATCCGAAACATTCAAGCAATTAGATTTAGATGGTAATACTGTGGATTTTCATGATGCTTTCATGTTGAAATTACAATGTTTTTTTCACTCCCTGAAAATAACCCCAGCCAACTTTACAATGTAATTTTTACAGTTACGCATAACACCTATAAAAAGATCCACCCACGTATGCACATAAAGCTTCATATAGACGTCTGTATTGGCCCACATTGTCCCTAACGCTCTCTATCTGCTCATCGCCCTCCTGGTAGTAAATTCATTGCTAGGACAATTTGTTTAAAAAGGAAAATCTTATCCGAGGACAAGATTAGAAGGCGAGTCTTAACTCCCCTATTGAAGACTCTCACCTGGTGACCCCGTAATGTCATGAACAATGTCAACCCATCAAACTCTTTTTTTTATTATAAAGTTTTTTTCACATCAGCACTTGTCAGGAATGTACCACTTTAGAGAAGTTAACCTGAAATATTAAAGAGCAAGCCCTGCTGAGCTTGAAACATCCAGTGCAATGTACAGTATGTCATTTGTCGCTGAGAGGTTCATCCCGTGATTGCAGAAATGATCTGTTGATTCATGAAACAGAATGAAACACTGTTTGCTATGTTATCTGTTTAGATACAGGCAAAAACTACCGAGTCACATTGAAGGTATTCAGAGTGAACAGAAAGAAGCGTTCGGAGTTGGAAACCAGGATGAGGAGACACCAGTGTTGACATCAAATGATTCGTTGTGATGAAGCACACAAAAAAGTTATTTTCAGTGTAAAAGCCGGCTGGATTTCAACACAGCAACCCATTGTTCTGTCTCAGAACTACAGAATGACACATAATACAGTCAACAGCAGAGCCATTCGCTTGGCCTTTTCCCTCCTACTCAGTGCCCAATCATCATCGCTTTCTCAAGTTGCCGATCCCCAAGGCACACGTGCACACGCCCTTACGCACGTCTCCAAGGCGCACATGTTCACACGTGCGCCAAACAGTCCCCCGGGACGCAGTGGCATTTCTTCAGCGTTATCCAGGCTGTCAGCAGGGCTGAAGGAGCACCTGCAACTGTGATCAAACGCTCACAAGGTCTGGCACTGGGAACAGAGCAGTGCCATGAATGGGACTACTGACAGGTAGGCCTGGGGAAATGGGCCATGACTTGTTTTAGCCTTCTGAAAGTAGCAGGTTTGAAACACATAAAATGTCATAAGGAGAGCTGGAAAACAACATTTCTATACATTGGATCTTCTTGTCCTTTAACCCTGGTTGCTGGGAGAGAAACCATTTACAGGTCACCTTACCGGACTATATTCACTCACATTTTTTGTTCTATTTCCCGGTCTGTGTAATCACAATAAAAACACAGAACAATGTGAATTATTCGACATATATGCAGCATGTTCAAATTGGTCTTGTACATGTTGCAGTTACACAACCAATGTGACCTGCCCTTTTTCTTGAATGGTTAAACTTCACCTATACATTTAAACTAGCATTACGCAAGTCTCCTGTGAAGGACTCTTATGGAGTCAGCTCACATCAGGGGGAAGACAGGGAAAAAGAGCCACAGAGATAAAGAGATGCAGTGGCAAGGAAACAGGCCATGTATGAGAGACAGAAAAGGGGTAAGACGTAGCAAATAGACACTTAAGAAGTGGGCTGAGGAGAAATGTATCAGGCAGAATGTTGAGGCTTTGTGGTCAGGAGTTGCATCACAGTGAGAGTACCTGGGCCCAATCTTGAATCAGCACCGATCGGTGCTGGTGCCGTATGAGTGTTACAGTACCTTGTATCTCTTTAGCCACTGTATGTGGTGGGCGGGGCTGCTCGCAAGCACACGCGTGGTTTAAGGGTCATTAAATGCACTCTCGTCCAATGCGCGTAGGTGATAGCGAGCAGTGAACATGGAGGCTGACCAAAACAGAGGTAGGTGGAGTATAACGGCACAGTGTTATGCAGCAGAACGAAAAGTAGTAGAGGCTGACAAATAGCCAAGAAGACATTAGAGAGAATAGTGGCGACGGCAGCCAAATGCAGGGCATAGCGGTAGAACCAGAAGCAGCAGCCAGAGAATAGACAGTCCCTAGATGCCAGTTCCTAGAACCGTCTAGGAGAGGCAGAGTGGAGGGCCATTCCCTTCCTGCAGAACCCCAAGGGGGCCGTGCTACCTAATGAGGGAAATATGGCCCAAGGCCGGGCCGGTTCCAAATGCTTCCCTGCAGAGAGCTAAGGCAATTCCAGGAAACAGCACTGCTACTTAGTGGGACACAATCTCAAACACCCGTTGCGGAAGCCGGAGAGAATGCTAGATGCAGTGTGCAGCATGTGGTATATAAATATCAGCTCTTCTTTCAACACTCACAAATTTACTTTAAGAAATAGGGAAATGATTTCAAAGCATGCTTAGAGCCTATACTAGGATACATTGCTTTGAGATATGGTAACACAACTGATGCCAGTTTGATTTATCACTTCATTAAAATGCGTCTGTTTAGCGTTTTGTTAAGCATTTTTTTAAATGTACACTCACCGGTCACATCATTAGGTACACCTGTTCAACTGCTTATTAACACAAAACTCTAATCAGCTAATCACTTGGCAGCGAGTCAATGCATTTAGGCATTTAGGCATGGTCAAGACAATCTGCCGAAGTTCAAACCAAGCATCAAAATGGGGAAGAAAGTTGAACGTGGCATGTTTGTTTGTGCCAAAAGAGCTGGTTTGAGTATTTCAGAAAGTGTTGATCTATTGGGATATTTCAGCACAACCATTTATCTCTAGGGTTTATAACCTTTTATAGTGTTTACAGAGAATGGTCTGAAAAAGAGAAAATATCCAGTGGGCGGTAGTTCTCTTGGAGAAAATGCTTTGTTGATGGCAGAGGTCAGAGGAGAACGGCCAGACTGGTTCGAGCTGATAGAAAGGCAAGTAACTCGAATAACTACTCGTTACAACCAATGTATGCAAAAGAGCATCTCTGAACGCACAACTTGCATTTGCCCACCAAATTTGGACTATAGAAGATTTGAAAAATGTTTCCTGGTCTGATGAGTCTCGATTTCTGCTGTGACACTAGGTTGGTAAGATAAGAATTTGGCCTAAACAACATTGATCCATCTTGCCTTATATGAACGGTTCAGGCTGGTGGGGGTGTAATGATGTGGGGGATATTTTCTTAGGACATTTTGTGCCCCTTAGTACCAATGGAGCATGGTTACAACCTACCTGAGTATTGTTGCTGACCATGTCCATCCCTTTATTACCACAGTGTACCCATCTCTTAATGGCTACTTCCAGCAGAGTAACGCACCATGTCAGAAAAAGTTAACATCATCTCAAACCGGTTCCTCGAACTTGACATAGAGTTCACTGTACTCAAATGTCCTCCACAGTCACCAGATCTCAATCCAATCGAGCACCTACTATGGGATGTAGTTTAGGAACAGGAGATTTGCATCATGGATGAGCAGCCGACAAATTTGCAGCAACTGCATGATGCAATAATGGCAATATGGACCAACATGTTTGAGGAATGTTTCCAGCACCTTGTTGAATGTATGCCTCGAAGAATGGCAGAACAGTGTCCAGCCAGGTACTAGCAAGGTGTACCTAACGAGTGTATATGTTAATTTGCATTCACACAGGTCATTTGAATTGAAATCACCAGACTAAATTAGACATTTTTATTTAGTAATTGAAACAAATTATTGCTTTCAGCAAAGATGATTGGATATATGATCTGTACTGTGCTCTCTTCCTGTCCAGGCCCTTTGACCAATATGTTCATCAGTCAGCTGCTGGTGATTTCAGCGCTTTAGTTATGCCCAGGGTATGTTACTTTTTACATTTACATTTCATTTAGCAGACGACTTACAGTAGGTACAGGGACATCCCCTTGGAGCAACTTAGGGTAAAGTCCCTTGCTCAAGGATCCAATATCATTTGGCACAGTCAGGACTCGAACCGGCATCCTTCCAACTGCAAGTCTAACTCGTTAATTTGTGACACACCCTACAACTGTCTTTCAAGTTTTTTCTATTTCATTCTATCAGATCTGGTATTGGTACATCAGGAGTCTCTGTGGTCTGGGAGGCAAGGCTCTTTACATTTTGTTTCTCCAGGGCAAAATCCCTGTACTTACGGTAAGTCCCTCTGGATAAGAGCGACTTCTAACATAACTTAAATGTAAATGGTTCATATTAATTTGAGCACAGCACTCTGATGTGAAGGAGTTTTTCAGAATCATGTTAACTGAACTCAAAAGGGGCCATCGTGCCCTACGAAACATTTAGTTAATGCAATTAAAAACAGGATATTTAGAAAATCAAATACATGTACATTTTGTTAGGTTTAGGATTTAGGGATCAGCACACATTTTCCAATTGTGTATAATGTTGGCAAAACCACTTTCAGTGTGTATGTACTAGCTCAAATATGTCAATTTGCTATGATATTGTACTGTATATTATCAATAGAATATTAGAATATCTTGAGAATTGCACAAATTTTTTATCTGGAGATATTGATCAGTATATGACGATGTAAAGAAATGGTGAACTCCTTCTGCTTATGAACACTTTGTTCACTGCGAAAATCAAACAAAATCTCCTGAGTGTATCTGCTAAATGACTAAAATGTATTTACTGTTTTTTACGATTGCTTGAGCACCATTTTGAAAACAGGGCTGATTTTGTCAAAACACTACACACAATTCACACAACCACACACAAGTAGCAGAACACCTCAGATATTTTGCTATATTAAAGACATTTCTTCACCAACACACAGTTCCTACAATCTGATCCTGTTTGGACCAGTTACACACTGCTGTCATGAATCTAAAACAATTTTAACATTTCTACTTTTTTAATGATAAATTGAATAAACCCAGACTTTATTTACCTAACACAACACACAACACACAAGACCTGTACTGCACAACAATGAAAACATTTATTTCACCCTATATTGTAAAATAAGTCAACACATAGATGGATTTCCAAATATTGCATTGTACATTGAAAATCACAACAAAACAAATAAATATATGTACATGAACACAGCAATAACATTTGTGGAGAAAAAATAAATAAAGCATGAGTTCAAAACAAGATCCTAACCACCACCTCCATGCTTACCTGGATCTGGCCATACCATACAGTATTCATGCATTTCAGATCTCTCTCATTGTTTCATCTCTGTATGATGTTTTTTAAGCATTCTCTCCAGTGTTGATAGAGAGACCTGATGGACATGATCGAAAACTGTGTGGTTCATAACAATGCTTCAGTATGTATTCTGCAACACTATCAGGATTCAGACAATGCTTCAGTATGTATTCTGCAACACTATCAGGATTCAGACAATGCTTCAGTATGTATTCTGCAACACTATCAGGATTCAGACAATGCTTCAGTATGTATTCTGCAACACTATCAGGAT
>JACXGM010024170.1:0-15802 GCA_016801145.1 Umbra pygmaea
CTTTTCAGCAGATGGAAGCATAAAATGCTCCAAAATCTCCTGATAGCTAGCTGCATTGACCCTGCCCTTGATAAAACACAGTGGACCAACACCAGCAGCTGACATGGCACCCCAGACCATCACTGACTGTGGGTACTTGACACTGGACTTCAGGCATTTTGGCATTTCCTTCTCCCCAGTCTTCCTCCAGACTCTGGCATTTTGATTTCCGAATGACATGCAAAATTTGTTGTTGTTTGTTGTGCTGCTTCTCTGTAGCCCCACTCTCTGCACCGCTTCAGCATAAGTGACCTTGTCCACCACCATAAACCGTTGAGCCTCTGTTGTCCACTTCTGAACCATACACCCCCCAAACGCAGCACTGTGCTCCCCACCACAATTACCTTGTCCCCTACCCCACACTTGCCATACTCATGTGGACCCCAACTGTAATGATACTCCCAAGGTATGAAAAGAACACTGTTAATTCTTATAATATTGTCAAAGGCAACGGCACAGAAAATAATCCAAGGCAGAATAATTCATAAAAAGAGCAGGGGTCAGGCCAGAATAGCAATAATAGAGCGTTGGCAAAGGTACAGGGGATAATCCAAGGCAGAAATTCATAAACAAAGCAAAAGGTCAGACCGGAACAACAATACAGGAATATAATGCTCAGTAATGAATCAAATATATACTCACAGGGAACAGGCAATGGCACAGGGACTGGTGTAGGCAATGGCATAGAGGCAGACACCAGCTCGGGAACTAGGGCAGGCAACGGGACTGAGTCAGGCACTGGCACGGGGACTGGAGGAGGAACAAGGGAAGGCTCTGGCTCAAGGAACAGGTCAGGCTCGGAGACAACCCAAGGCTCAGCTTCGGGGACAAGGCAAGGCTCAGGCTCGGGGATAAGGCAAGGCTCATGCTCGGGGACAAGGCAAGGCTCAGGCTCGGGGACAAGGCAAGGCTCAGGCTCGGGGACAAGGCAAGGCTCAGGCTCGGGGACAAGGCAAGGCTCAGGCTCGGGGACAAGGCAAGGCTCAGGCTCGGCTGATGGTGATATAGCGGCCTCTTGTGGCCGGGAGGCTTGGGCGTGAGCGGCCTCTTGTGGCCGGGAGACTTGGGCGGAAACAGCGGCCTCTGGTGGACTGGGCGTGGTGGAGACCTCTGGTGGTCTGGGAACTTGGGCGACCTCTGCTGGTCTGGGAACTTGGGCGACCTCTGCTGGTCTGGGAACTTGGGTGACCTCTGCTGGTCTGGGAACTTGGGCGACCTCTGCTGGTCTGGGAACTTGGGCGACCTCTGCTGGTCTGGGAATTTGAGCGATAATAGCGGCCTCTTGTGGCCGTGGAGCGGAAGCGCGCCAAACCCCTACAGAAGGGGTTTCCTTTTCCTCCTCGTCAGACGACGCTGACCCACTTATAAGGTTTGGCATCTCCTCGTCACCGCTCTCTTCATATATATGGCTCGGACAGGCGGCCCACCAGGGAAACGAGTAGGCAGCCATAGTGGGAAACAGGCAGGCGGCCATCTTGGGACTCTGGGCGGCCATCTTTGGACTGGGGCTGGTAGCAGCACTCTGTGGACTGGGGCTGGTAGCAGCACTCTTCGGACTGGGGCTGGTAGCCTTCCTGGAACTGGGGCTGGTAGCCATCTTGTAACTGGGGCAGGTAGCCATCTTGTTACTGGGGCAGGTAGCCTTCTTGGAACTGGGGCTGGTAGCCTTCTTGGAATCAGGGCTGGTAGCCATCTTGGAACTCTGGGTGGCCTTCTTGGGACTGGGGCTGGGAGCCACCGTCTTGGAACAGGGACTGGGTGCCCTCTTTGGAGCCTCAAAAGGGGCAGGTGTCTCAAAGACACGACAGGGAAGGATGTAGTCCCCATCCATAGCCTCCCTGACTAAAAAGTCCTCATAGGAGGCTTCGTAGAGGTCCCATAGAGGATACTCCTGGGCCCAGCCACCGTAAACCAGCTCACTCCCAGCCATATTTTGTACTAGGCGAGGTATTCTGTAATGATATGGTATGAAAGGTATGAAAAGAACACTGTTTATTCTTATAATATTTGTCAAAGGCAACGGCACAGAAAATAATCCAAGGCAGAATTATTCATAAACAGAGCAGGGGTCAGGCCAGAATAGCAATAATAGAGCGTTGGCAAAGGTACAGTGGATAATCCAAGGCAGAAATTCATAAACAAAGCAAAAGGTCAGACCGGAACAACAATACAGGAATATAATGCTCATTAATGAATCAAATATATACTCACAATACCTCGTGAAGAGGTGGTGTGTGTGTGTCATATATAGGACTGGGTGAGAGCAGGTGAATGGAATTTGGTTGATTGAGTCCAGGTTATGGGAAATGTAGTTCTGAGGAGGCAAGACCAGGGAAGGTGTAGTTCACAGGGAAGATAAACTGGGGAATGGGAATTGTAGTTCTGAGCAAACTAGGAAGGGGAACACCTAGCATATCGACCCTGCCCTCTGCACACAGCAGCCACATACCCCATATGTTGACAATTAAAACACCTCAGTGGCGGTGGCACATATTCCCTCACATAAAAACAAAAAGTGCACCCTACTCATCAACGGCCCTCCAAACTCCAACAAGACCGTCGGACTCACCTTCTCCAACCCCAGTGCCATACTACCCAACCGTCTCACTTCCAGCACAACCCCTCCCGTCACCACCTCTTTAAGCTCCTGCATGGACAGATCCTCCGGAAAACCTGTGATAACCCCTCTCACTAATGCCAAACTCCAAGGCAGCAGACTTTTCACCTTAACCCCATTCAACACCTCCAACTTCAGCAGCTTACTCCTTTGAGACACAGTACCCACCACAATAAGTACCCTACCACAAGTTCAAGTTCATTTTATTTCTATAGCACGTTTACAACAGCCACTAGGCTGACCAAAGTGCTTTACAGAAGCGTCATAGCTAAAAAAATTATTTTATAAAAACCCTTGTGTCACAACACACAGTAACACAAAAAAAGGCAACCTAAAGACAGAAGTAGCAGGATATAATCAGATTAAAGTACTGTGAAAAAATGAAGAATGAAAGCAGTATAAATTGTAGGCTAAAAATAGAAAGGTAAGAACAGCCAGAAATGGAGGTTTGAATGTTAATGTGAACAGGTGAGTTTTTAATAAGGACTTGAAGACAGACAAGGTAGGGGCCATTCTAATCTCTAGGGGTATGGAGTTCCAGAGTCGAGGCCCTGCTACTGCAAATGCACGCTCCTCTTTACGCTTAAGTCTAGCGCGAGGGATTACCAGCAAAGCCTGATCAAGAGACCTTAGGCATCGAGATGGAGTGTAAGGATGGACCAATTCAGAGAGATAGACCGGGGCTAAGTTATGTAGAGATTTAAAAATGAGGAGCAAAATTCTATTCTCTGTCGAATTGGCAGCCAGTGTAAAGATTTGAGAATCTGAGAGATATGGTCATATTTCCGACATTTATGAATGAGTCTGGCCGCCGCATTTTGTACTAATTGAAGGCGGGCGATTTGGACACTTGATATACCACAATATATAGAATTGCAGTAATCTAGCTGACGTAATAAATGCATGAACAGCCATTTCTAGAGTTTCTACCACCACTCAAACACCTAGCATCCGTCACCCTCCCAACCTGTTCCCTAATTGCCGCAGTGAGACCGGGTGCAAAGAACCAGGCACGCAAACTCCTCACCTTTAGTTGAATCTCACCTTTTTGAAACCAAAATGGGTCACTTACGTGATTCGTGCAGATCTGATGAGAAAATATTTTGGGAGGTGGAGGGTGTCATGGCCATGGCCAACACAACATTTTACTCATGCTTCATGAGGCAGAGTGGGGAGAGTTTTATTTGAAAGTCTGCAAAACTGAGCAGTCCGTCAACAACTGAACCGAACTGAAGTTGAACCATAGAAATGGAATGGAAAGAAAGGACATTCCAATTCAAATCAATGTAGCAGAATGGTCAGAGCGGCAGACATCTTTCTGTACCATTCCTTGCAAAGATCTAGCGGCCTACCTCCTCATTAAACTGGTTTGTGTGTTGTCACTGTGACAGCTAACAACAATTACCATTTTGTTGTGTACTAACCGATTCACCAAGCCAAGCAGTTCAATGGCCTATCTATCCATTCCGTTTCTATGAGGTGAACACTGCCGAGCAGCAGAATGAAATGCCCATCAGAAAGCAAGCTTAAGGTAACGCATAAGTAAGCTAGTTTACAATGTTAACTGTCATGTCAGATAATGTTACAGTAATATTTTATAATAATGTTAGCTTAGGTTAAGCTAATTTTTCATTTCAATTTAATAATACAGAATAGGGCCAAATATACCACATTTTTTCTCGCCTCAAAATATGTCTGGAAGTGTTTTTCAGATAGCCAACCCTCATTAACCGATCACTAGCTGTTAACCAACAAGTAGGCAACGAATAAAGTTCACCCAACTAGAAGTTCAGACTCTCGCACTGAGTTCCCGCGGACAGCTGCAAAATAGTACCAATGGTGCACAGCACCGTGCTTGGTAAAGTCAGCGGTACACAGCGTGTTTGTCTGAGCCTCCTAGCATACACAGCGAGATTTTCAACTGTGTCTGACATTCTACCTACTATGGGTGTAGGACGGCCGATTTGACCTGCCAGTTCTCATTGATATAGTAACATTTGTCATGTCATGAGCAGAAAAATGAGCAGCTAAGAAAAAAAGCAAGAGAATGACTTTGGAAATATAAAAACATTTGATGCTGTTGACATATAGAAAATAAAGTAGTTCAACACAGGTAATCCCATTTGTTTAATTGTTTATATAATGTATGCAAAAAATATTTTTTGTTAAAAGAACATGACATTGTTTACAAGAACGCATATTCTACATTGATCTAGCCTCTCAATTTTGCTCACAAATTGCACCAGATTGATGCATTTAACTTTTATTCTGAATTATTCTGGGGGAGCTTGCCTCTAGAGGGTCGGGGGTTTGCCGTATCCTTCTCCAATTTTTTCCCCCTGACCTGTTTGAATGCCTGAAACAACACAATCACCTTATACCCCTGCTCCACACCACCAAGTGTCGGCCCTTTACCCTCGCAGTTTGGCCATCTCCTGCTCCAACCCGGCCGCACTGGAGCCCCACAAGGACGCCATGCCAATCAGTCGATGCCTCTGTCTGGGCTGGTTTCTGAGAGCAAGCAGCTCAAGACATCTTGAATGACACACCCACAAATGCGCGATTGCGGTCTGGAGACTTGACAGTGTGAATACAAACAGTATGGAAATGATTTTGTCTCAGCTCAAGTCGATTCAGGAAGCTATCTGTTTGTAAATGCAGCCATAGAGGGCCTGGTCTGGCTCTCCATGTTAATTAGTGTTACACATCTGCAAATTTTGCACATCTGCACACAGGCAGTCAGGAAAAGCCAGATCCATCCCAGGCCCAACCTCAATCTCAACCAGACTGTTCACCCCATTCCCCTCCAGGATGTGTTATAGGTCTCTATGCACCCGGACCAGCAGGTTCAAACGATGCCCACCGACACCTCCTTGCCTGTGCCTGATGAGCGGAACCACGTCCAATAGGCCGCTTTCACAGGGGCAACAAGCAGGTAGCCATCCACGTTATGCCCCCCTCCCCTCACACACTACTCTTACAATGTTACTATTACTACATTGCACATATCTATACATACTGTATACATTGTTCATACTGCATGTCCGTGTTCTGCTCTTATAATGCTACTGTTAATATACTGCACATCCTTACTGTAAACCTCTGGTCCTGGGGACCCATTACCCTGCATGCTTTAGATGTCTCCCTTCTCCAACACCTAATTCAAATGAAATGGAGACAAGCTTCTATGTACACAGTGCTCGAAGTGGGGCGGTACTCACCGGTACGCAGTACCGGCACCTCTACATTTTACTCTTAAGCGTACCTGCACTTTTTCTTGCGTACCGATGCATCTCGCATGTAGGCGGTACGCAACCACTGACAGAGAAAGCGACAGTGTCAGAGATTGATAATGATCCAAACGTTACATTAACTACACTACCCAGAGGGCACTACGTGACTTACTTCAGATCTCTTGACGAATCACGTAAAGGCAAGCAGTCAGCCCACCCTATCAGAAGTTTGCTTCTCCAGGACGCTAGTTAGAAAATGCTGTCGCCTGACCGTATCATTTTTCACTGCTGAAAATCTAGAAACTAAAAAGAAATGTGTCTTTTAAGTCGTTATGCTAGCCTGGCTTTAGAAAGGTACCTAAAGAACGCGTGTTCCAGAGCCAGACACGTCAACAGAGGTCCAAGTCGAACCAGAATCATCAGATACGTTTCATGAGCATTCACTACACAGTCTCCCGTTCTAAAATGTACATGCTTGGTACCTTCGGAAAGAGGAAGATCAGACGAAAAGAATGAATGGCGGGTCATCCCTGTGGGTTAAACACAGCCGGAGCTATGACACCTCAAAGTCGGTAATGTTGTAGACACCTTTTTTACTAAACACGTTACAGACAAGTAAAAAATAGCTGGGGTTTCAAAAACGTATAGAAATATTGTAAGAAATGGGTGCAGCATTTTGATGTTGACTAGTTTGAATGGCCTCCAAACTTTGCACACCAGTCCAGCAGCCCTGGGGGCTTGACAATATGCATTAAAAATTCTTATGTGTCATGGTTTACATGCTTTTACACAAAAAACAAAATGTACATATGTTCTTTTATTGGGATACATATTAAATAAAACATAAAATTCTATGATCCAGGATGTTTGATTTCATTAATCCATATTGTACTAGCCATGGGTCTGCCGAATCCAAAACCATAAGTCAATGGGTCAAAGTATGACCTTTCCAGAGGCCAGGTGGACCTAAAACTCCTTAGACCTTGAAGGTTGATGTGAGTGGAACTGCTAGCATTAATGAGGAGTCTGCAGCCACCAACCTTAATGAAACCTTAGTCAATGACAGCGATGTCATCAATAACGTGAGTAACGAAACACATGGTTGGCCTGACTGTTTGTCAAGGGACACACACATGACTTGTTTAAATAAATACATTTATGTTGTTATAAATAACAATAAACTGTTGTTGAACCAGCAATATCTCAACGTTTTGTTTTTCACTGTAGAAATTAAATGTCATTAAGATTTGCCAATGCAAGAGAGTACCGGCTCCTTTTTTTCCCCACTTCAAGCACTGTATGTACATAAATACCTGGTAGCCTCAGTGGTGAAGCTATGCGACGTATAAAACATGCAGGGCAGTGGGTCCCCAGGACTGGAGTTGAGAACTACTGGTGTAAACCATAGCACTTAGTGCAGTGTAGACAGCAGTATACAGTTAACCATGTCATATACTGTTTAAATTACACTACCAGTCTATACTGTACTTTTTTGCACTTCTGGGTAGACACTAACTGCAATAAATTGTTTATATACTTGTACTCTGCAAAATGACAATAAAGATAAATCTAAAGGTGTCTTAACACTTCCCTTCAGTATTCACTGTGTAGGCTAGTGACTTTGAATATATATCATTAACAAGTCATACCACATAAGTAATAAAACCACATGAAATTTCTGTCAAATCATGTCTACTTGAAGTGTCTACTTTGTGTTTCCATATTAAATATTGAATCATTTGGTTAATAAATATTGCTTTATTGAAACTTGTCAACCAGTGTCGGCCAAAAACATAAAAAGAGATGCTGCAGATCCTGCTTCATGCCTGCGATGAGATTGGTGCTCTTCCTGCATCCCAAGTCATTCCTGCTGTAGTGAATCAGCAGGACAACTGAGGCTGCTCTTCCTTTAAGGGACCGGTTGATGAAAGGAAGGAGTCCATGCCATCGAAGTCCACCCCAGCCAAACCAGTGAACCTTGGCCCCCATGGTCTCTCTGGCCCTCTCTTCCCCACGATGAATGAACAGATGTCACACGATAAAGTGGTGAAAAAGGGGTGGAGCTGTACCGTGGTATAACGAGCCACACTTCGGCCGATTTAATTAAATTTCGGTGGCAGGTTTTAAAAGAAAACAATGCAACAAATGGCCGCCAGGTAGCTCCAGGTTGCACATTCATCCAAGTCATTTCCCTTAAACATGTTGTACGGATTATTTTATCATTAAAACAACTATGTTCTTTAAAATACTTTTTCATTTACGAAATCCTAAACAGTCTAATCAGTTAAACTCAACTCCTTTGAAAACAAACTGAGTTCATACGGTCTTGATGGTGTAGTCGAAATGACTAAGGTCTCTTAACCGGGCGACCGGGGTTCGACTCCAGCGTGCCACCATTGTATATTTATGGAGTTACACTATATTAATCATACACTGTTCGTTACTTATTTTTTTAATTAAAGATCGCTGTTGTTCATTTTGTTAATCTAAAAGTAGTAATGGGTACATCTATTAATCATACACTGTTCGTTACTGCTTTCATAATCTACTGTTTCATAATCTATGATATGAAAAAAACGCCCAGAATTTACCTATGGACACATTTTTTGTTATTTCGGTGAATCCATTGCTAGCGATGGGCAGACTGAACAACTTGAAAAGCTCAGAAGGTCACAGTATCAGTACTTGACTAGTACTCTTGACTAGTAGGCTTAATTAGGGAGGAGGAACGCGCAAAACAGTTTACTGAGTAACTTTTATATGACTGATTTCTCTTGCAATATAGATAACAGTTAACGCCATTTTGTGGTTATATTTGGCAACCATTATTGTTGTACAACATGTGCATCAATTAACCATGTTAATTAGTGTCCAGCAAGCATGTTATCTTTACCAATGCCTAATTTCATCGCGCTTAAATTATATGTAAAATATGCTCTCCCACGGCAAATAAATAAATATGACACCTTCGACTTTGCAGTTTAAGTTTAATTACTAATGTTAACTAGTATTTGAATTAGCAATAATTAGCCTGTACCTATCTCCTACCTATTGGGTATGAATTCATATCACAAGTTCTTGAATATTGTGGCGTTATATTTTAAAATGCATAAATACTATGCAAATTGACAAAATAATTCATCAGAATTCCCACCAAAAGTTGCAACAATGCTCTGTCTCTACTAGACGCAAGATTTGAAATTCTTTTGGCGCGGCTAAGATAAAAATCACAGCTTTCAGAGACAGTTCTTATATCACGTCAACATCATCACGCTCAGCTTGAGGCTGCGCAGTACGCTTGGCTATCACCGAAAAAGTGCTTCTAATTGGCTTCAATCTCTCTCCATAGAAATGAATGAGATGGTGCGGTCCATCTTTATACTGTCATTGGGTATAACACACTACAGCTCCACCCCTTTTGCACCACTTTATCGTGTGATATCTGTATTTTTTAAGAGGATCCCAAGTGTCCTTCATGACTGTGCCCAAGTGTCACCAACTATCCACATTAATATTTTTCATATAAATAACTATAAAGCACGATATGGTTACAAAAAATGTATTTCTTTTCAAAAACACCTCTTCATACAAATGGCCAAGGTAGCAACCAGCAACGGCCTAGAGTCAAATTAGAACTCAAGTTTCTTATAATCACATGTTAGTTTCTCTACTTTGTGCACTTAAAATAACAATACAATAATAAATAAATAATAATAATGAATCTTCCGTAACGGGAAAACATACCACAGCTGTTATGTTCTCATTTGGTATTTGGAAGTGATAAGACGTTGGTTAAGCAATTATTATACTTTACTGTGATAATAAGTTCAGGCAGATTTTATACATACAAATGTAGGCTACTGATAACTGACTGCTTTCGCGGGCTTAATGGTAGCTTATATACCACCTATGATGGCAGTCATACCACACTACGTCACTGTCGTAAACATACTAATGTTGTATACGTTAAACATTACATCATCCTTTTTCTTTTCTTTTTAAACAACCAGATCCATTATCTTGGACATACGTAACTGATTCATTTCTTACATGCAATAACAGCAACACCTGTCATTCATAACTCAGCAGTACAGACTTTAAACATTATCTCAAATCTGTGTTGGAACACTCACATTCAGGTAACTCATCTGTGTACTAATGGTATCCAAGTAGAACAGTACTTCACAATCATTAAATTTGCGTGCATTGTGTAGAATGGTTTTAAGGACAAAACAGTCATTCAGAAACATTTGGATTGGTCTATCGCTGGATTGAATGTAAACATTATTTAAACAGACTCATAGTCATTGAGGTAAGATGGGCTCTGACGGTTAACTCGAGAGGGATACCTTGGTGTCATAACAACAGTGTCCTCATTCTCCTCATCAGGACCTGCGTGCGCGTCCTCTGTCCTCTGGAAGAGTAACTTGTGAAGGAATGTCCATCTTTGGTCACTGTGATCATGGAGCCTCTGACCCCTAATACAGCATATGGCTTGCTGTTGTATGGGGTAGTGAGTTTGTTGTGCTTGGGTTGCTGGTACATTGAAGAGTTATGCACCCTTCTCCGCCAGACACCGGTAACCCCGTCTCCATCTAATACACAGGTATCGCATTCACTTGCGTTCCCGGTCTCTATGCCTAACAAATATGATGGGGCCCCAGGCCGTTGTAAGGGTTTCTTAATGCAGTGTGCGCTGTACATAGACCACCACCCTTCTATGTTTTCTGTGGAAAAAGATAAAGTGGATTTTATTCTGTCTTTATTGACCGGGAAGGCACTTGATTGGGCCACTGCACTATGGGCCGCCGATAGCCCTGCCTTGGTTTCTGAAAATGGTTTTCTTAACCTTTTCAAAGAAGTGTTTAACCCTAACACAGGTCGTAGCATGGGAGACCAGCTGTTTGAAATTAAACAGGGCAGACGCCTGGCCACCGACTATGCGCTGGAGTTCCGGCCCTTAGCCGCGGATAGCGGTTGGAGCGACACCGCCTTGCTGACAGCTTATCGACGTGGACTGAACTGGGAGCTACAGAATGAACTGGCATGTAGACGTGACACCACAGACCTTCCCAGGTACATTTCTATGTCAATTGCTGTTGATTGTTTGCTCAGCGATAAACGAACCCACCAGCCCGTCCCTCACAGGTCAGCTCTACCAACCACAGTTGGGGCAGCAGCGATCCCAGAACCCAAGCCTATGCAATTAGGCCGTAGCCCTCTCCCCAACAGAAAGAAACAGACGCTACCAAGCCCAGCTGTGTCTGTACTGTGGAGAGGGGCAACACTTCCTTCGACAATGCCCTCATCACCCTCCTCGGCCACGATCGTCTACTGTCACACCCAAGAAACAGGTAGGCAAAGCCACACCCCTACACCTGTCTAATAAACAGTTCAGAGTGCCCGTGTTTTTGAAGTGGCAGGACAAACACCTTAACACCACCGGACTGGTAGATTCCGGTGCAGCCGGTAATTTCATGGACTGTCAGTTAGCTCAGGAGCTGGGTGTTGATTTACTCCTCTTACCTTGTCCCCTAAGTATTAATGCCCTGGACGGCCAACCAATAGGATCAGGATATGTCACCCATCAAACCAGCCCTGTCACAGTTCAAACCGGGATTCTACATATAGAGACCCTACAATTCATGATCATCTCCTCTCAGCAGGAACAACTAGTGTTGGGATTCCCTTGGCTACAACAATATGATCCCGTCATTTCCTGGAAGTCAGGAGAACTCCTGTCATGGAGCGACGCCTGTCAGTCACAATATTTACACATACCCTGCCATGCCACCTCAGTGGAAGACTGTACCGCTGCTTCACCTACAGTCATACCGGACGCCTACCAGAATTACATGCCAGTATTTTCCAAAGAAAAAGCCACCATCCTTCCCCCGCATCGTAAATGGGATTGCCCTATCGACCTTGTTGTGACCTCATGGATCATCACTTATATGTCAAGGCAGAAAAAAGCATCTTCCATGTCACCACCGTCTCATTTTTGGGTTTCATTCTGAGGCCGGGAGGAGTGCATATTGAAGACGAAAAAATCTAAGCAGTGTGTAACTGGCCCCAACCCCGTACCGTGAAGGAATTACAAAGGTTCATCAGAATCGCCAATTTCTACAGGCATTATGTGCGTAATTTCAGCTCTGTTGCAGCCCCGCTTCACGCTCTAACCAGCCAAAAAGGGACTGCTTTACAATGGACGGACGCCGCCCTAGTTGAATTCGATGAGTTGAAACAAAGATTCACATCAGCACCTGTCTTATCTCAGCCGGATCCCCCCCTGCCCTTCACAGTGGAAGTGGACGCCTCTGAGGCTGGGGTAGGAGCCGTTCTCTCACAACGTCGGGATACCCCTTCGCGAATGCACCCATGTGCGTTGTTTTCCAGAAAGCTTTCGCCCTCTGAATGTAACTATGTGGGAAGCAGGGAATTGCTTGCCATGAAACTCGCCTTGGAGGAATGGCGCCACTGGCTTGAGGGAGCCCAGCATCCATTTGTTGTGCTCACCGATCATAGAAATTTAGAATATCTTAAACACGCCAAAAGATTGACCGCTCACCAGGCTAGATGGTTGTTGTTTTTCACCCGGTTTAACTTTTCTGTCTCCTATCTTCCAGGCAAAAAGAACATTAAAGCATATTCACTCTCCCGTCAGTTCACAGCTCCAGCAAACACCCCCTCCTCAGAAACCATTCTCCTGCCTGCGTGTGGTGGGGCCAATCCAGTGGGATTTGGATACCTTGATTCTGAGCCTCCTCCACCGGAGACACCGGCAGGTAAAACCTATGTCCTCTCTACACTACATCCCCAATTAATGCAATGGTGCCACACATCCTTAGGTTCCGGACACCCTGGCATTACGCGCACCATCGCTCTGCTGTCCCCTAAATACTGGTGGTCCACCTTAAAGGATGATATCTCTGATTATGTTTTATCCTGTCCAATCTGTGCTCAATCTAAGACACCATGCCAGCTCCCGGTAGGTCAGCTCTTGCTTCTGCCTGTACCACATCGACCCAGGAAGCACATATCCATGGATTTTGTCACTGACCTTCCAGTATCTGATGGGTTTACCACCATCCTGGTAATGATAGATCGTTTTTCGAAAATGTGTTGCCTTGGTCCTCTACCTCAATTGCCTTCTGCTTTGGAATTGGCAGTGTGTTTTCCAACAGGTGTTCTGCCAATACGGGATACCCGAAGATATCGTCTCAGACAGGGGACCCCAGTTCACTTCCAGTGTATGGAAGATGTTCTGTGATAGACTGGGGGTGTGATAGAATAGGTCCATACAAGATTTTACAACGTGTGAACCCTGTAACCTACCGTCTACAGTTGCCCCGCCATTTCCGTTTGTCTTCGTCCTTTCATGTCTCCCTCCTCAAACCGGTCAACTACAGTCCTCTTCATCCGTTGGTGGCGGCGCTTCCTCCTCCTCCTTTGGTGGATGTCGGTGGTGGACCCGTCTACGCCGTCCAGGACTTGCTGGACTCCGGTCTGGAGAGGTCCTGGAGAGGAGAGGTCCTGGATTCTGGCGCTGGATGTTTTTGGATCCCACATTGGTCGCTGATTTCCACCGTCGTTGTCCGGAGTGTCCTGCTCTGCGACCTAGGGGCCGGCCCCCTCGTCGTCCGGTTGGGGCGTCTGGAGCCGCTTGTCGGAGGGGGGGCTCTGTGAGATCTTCCCCGGTCTGTTTGACTGTTCATCCCATTACTTCTAGTCAAGATCCCCATTCACATGAATGCAGCACACACCTAAGATCTCAATCACCAGAATTCTGAACACCTGCTACCAGTTCCCAGCTATATATAACCTCACTCATTCCCTCATTGCGAGGTATTGCTAATGATTAGATTACATGCTGAGCGTTTTTCTGGCCTGATTCCTGGTTCTGACCTGTATTTGCCTTTTGACTACTCTCTCTGGATTTGCCCTTACTAACGATTACCTGTGTTACCGACCTCTGCATGAACTGTGACTTCTCTCTGGAATATCGAATCTGTACCATTTCTGCCTGCCTTGTGTAACGAACCCTGCTTGTCCCTGTTTCTGCCAAAGGATTGTAGAGTGTGTCTGTTCTGCCCAGTCTGTGTACCAACTCTGGCCTGTTTGTTACTCCCTTTTAAACGTTACCTGGTATTCATTAATTGCACATTAAATCTCCTTATTATTGACTCAGAGTGTGGGGCTCATTTACAGCCAAAGAGTTGACATACTCCTCTGCTACTTTCAATGCTCTTGCACTTTCACTTGTCTACATCGGGATGGGGTGATGGGAGATGTAGTCAGCAGGGTTCTCTGCACCTTTCCTGTATTCTACCCTGAAGTTGTAGGGCTGTAGTCTCAGTCACCATCTCTCGATCCTTGCAGGTGGTTTTGAACACGGGTTGTTCCATATGACCTCTAGGGCTTTGTGGTCAGTGACAAGGATGAAAGGGTTGCCATACAGGTACAGGTGAAAATGTCCACAGCTCCACACAATTGCCAATGCTTTCTTTTTAGTTTGTGAGTAACGTCTTTCTACGTCACTGAGAGCACGGCTAGCATATGCTATGGTGTGCCTCTCCCCTTTTTCATTCTTTTGGTAGAGAACGGCACCTAGGCCGACTGGACTAGCATCTACTACTAGCTCTGTGTCTTTGGCTGGATCATAGTATGACATTACCATGTCACTGGTCAGGCTGTCTTTGATCGTCTGTCATGCTCTGGTGTGCTCAGGGCTCCAGTGCCATGGTGTGTCTTTTCTGGTCAGCTCAGGTAGTAGTGCAGAGATAGAAGCAAAGTCTTTGATAAAACAAGCACAGTAGTTTGCCATGCCAAGCAGACTCCTGACTTCAGTTGGTTCTTGTGGATCACTCGCCTGTAAATGGCAACAACTTTTCTTGGGTCAGCTGAGATTCCACCAGCTGAGAAAATGAACCCAAAGAATTTGAGTTTATCTTTGTTGAACTCACATTTCTTTCTATTACGTGTGAGTCCTCTGTCTTTCAGTCTCTGGAACATGGCTCTGAGGCTGTTGTCATGGTCTTTCTGTGTTCTGCCATATACAATGATGTCATCACTAAATATCATGCACACGCGCTCCTTCCAAATGCAGTAGCAATGCTTTCTGCCTTGCATCTCCGGTAATATTCACTGCTGTAATATAATTTTCAAACCTTTGTATCCATTTTGTCCAGCGTGGTCCTACTGAGCTCAGATCCATTTCGGTATCAAAAGCTGGCAGAGCAACAGTATTTCCAAGTTACATTTGTTTTTTAGCAACTCATTTTCTTCTTCAGGTTAGCGCTCAGACTAGCAGCCACTTATGGTCCTCCCACTTCGTTGAGCAAAGTCCCTTTCTTTTTCCTCTCTTTTGTTTGATCCTTGTCGCCAATGTGATGTTCTCGTTTGGTGTTTGGAAATGATGAGATATTGGTTAAGCAATTATTATACTTTACTGTGATAATAAGTTCAGGCAGATTGTATACATACAGATGTAGGCTACTGATAACTGACTGCTTTCACAGGCTTAATGCTAGCTTATATACCACCTATGATGGAAGTCATACCACACTACGTCACTGTCGTAAACATACGAATGTTGTAGGGCTGTAACAATACACCAAACTCACGATTCGGTTCGTATCACGATTTTTGACCCACGGTTCGATACAAACCTCGATTTTTTTGGGGGGGGTGAGAGAAAAAAATGATATTTTTAGAAAATAACATTTAAAAAACCTGTATAAACTGACCAAAGTACAATATTAACTATGCTAATTATTAACAATATACCTAAGTAAAATAAATGAACAGCCAAAACTATAACACTTATGTTGTCTTTGTAACAAAATACTGTCGAAAGACAAACGGAACTAAACTCCATTGTGGAGATGATTCGGGCATGTCGAAAATCCTTCTT
>JACXGM010024171.1:0-15850 GCA_016801145.1 Umbra pygmaea
ATTTTGCATGTCATTCGGAAATCAAGGTGCCAGGGTCTGGAGGAAGACTGGGGAGAAGGAAATGCCAAAATGCCTGAAGTCCAGTGTCAAGTACCCACAGTCAGTGATGGTCTGGGGTGCCATGTCAGCTGCTGGTGTTGGTCCACTGTGTTTTATCAAGGGCAGGGTCAATGCAGCTAGCTATCAGGAGATTTTGGAGAATTTCATGCTTCCATATGCTGAAAAGCTTCATGGAGATGAAGATTTCATTTTTCAGCACGACCTGGCACCTGCTCACAGTGCCAAAACCACTGGTAAATGGTTTACAGACCATGGTATTACTGTGCTCAATTGGCCTGCCAACTCTCCTGACCTGAACCCCATAGAGAATATGTGGGATATTGTGAAGAGGAAGTTGAGAGACGCAAGACCCAACACTCTGGATGAGCTTAAGGCCGCTATCGAAGTATCTTGGGCCTCCATCAAACCTCAGCAGTGCCACAGGCTGATTGCCTCCATGCCACGCCGCATTGAAGCAGTCATTTCTGCACAAGGATTCCTGACCAAGTTTTGAGTGCATAACTGAACATAATTAATTGAAGGTTGACTTTTTCTTTTTTTATTACAAACACTTCTTTTATTGGTCAGATGAAATATGCTAATTCTTTGAGATAGGAATTTTGGGTTTTCATGAGCTGTATGCCAAAATCATCAGTATTAAAACAATAAATGACCTAAAATATTTCAGTTGGTGTGCAATGAATCTAAAATATATGAAAGTTTAATTTTTATAATTACATTATGGAAAATAATGAACTTTATCACAATATGCTAATTTCTTGAGAAGGACCTGTATATACATATACACATATATATATATATATATACTATTACATACATACATACATACATACATACATACATACATACATACATACATACATAATGTAGGAAAAAGAGGCTACAATTTGCAAGAGCTCACCAAAATTGGACAGTTGAAGACTGGAAAAATGTTGCCTGGTCTGATGAGTCTCGATTTCTGTTGAGACATTCAGATGGTATAGTCAGAATCTGGAGTAAACAGAATGAGAACATGGATCCATCATGCCTTGTTACCATTGTGCAGGCTGGTGGTGGTGGTGTAATGGTTTGGGAGATATTTTCTTGGCACACTTTAGGCCCCTTAGTGCCAATTGGGCATTGTTTAAATGCCACCGCCTACCTGAGCATTGTTTCTGACCATGTCCATCCCTTTATGGCCACCTTGTACCCATCCTCTGATGGCTACTTCCAGCAGGATAATGCACCATGTCACAAAGCTTGAATCATTTCAAATTGGTTTCTTGAACATGACAATGAGTTCACTGTACTAAAATTGCCCCCACTGTCACCAGTTCTCAATCAAATAGAGCATATTTGGAATGTGGTGGAACGGGAGCTTCGTGCCCTGGATGTGCATCCCACAAATCTCCATCAACTGCAAGATGCTATCCTATCAATATGGGCCAACATTTCTAAAGAATGCTTTCAGCACCTTGTTGAATCAATGCCATGTAGAATTAAGGCAGTTCTGAAAGCAAAAGGGGGTCAACACAGTATTAGTATGGTGTTCCTAATAATCCTTTAGGTGAGTGTATATATGTGTGTATATAGTATATGGAGTGTAATGTATATAATATACCTTAATTTATGGTGTTGTGTATGGAGAGAGGGAGACCAGACAAGTAGCAAGTGTTGTTCCTTTATTTAAGCAATGTCCAGGAGGTACAGAGATAGTACAGTAGTGGCGAACTGACAGCAAGTGGCACAATGGTATGTTTATAGCTGAACACAGTCTGTTACAGAGCGTACACATTCTCAACTGAATTTAACAGGAGGCACAATGATAATGACAGGACTCACAAGCTCTATTGCGGCTTAGACGCTTTAGCTAAATAAACAAAGAGCGTACGCATATACTCTAGCTACAGAATTACAGAACACTACTTTCCTAAAGGAACATACCTTCTCCTGGACCTCAGTAGCAGCAAGTGACTATACATTAATGATCAGCGCCATCCTTTCTTCACCTGGGCTTAAATAGGGAGTAATAATGCCGGCTGCATGTAATAAGCAATTAGACCAAACGAGCCACTTGATCAACATCTAATGACAAGGCTCCAGATGAAACAGGGGATGGTGCCACCCTCCATGTTACACACACACATCAAACATAAATCAACAGTACATAAAACACAAATATACAATAGACCCATAAATCCCAAACAACCCAATATAACAATAATATTACAAGGAGTCCAAGCTCAGTTCATGTGTTATAAATATAGTTATGTGCTGTGTGTGCATGAGAGGGTGTGCATGAGGGGGTTTGCAGTTTGGTTTAAGGGGCATGTTCATGAGGCCTACTGCTGTAGGAAAGAAACTTTACATGTGCCGAGAGGTCTTAGTCTTGATAGACCTCAACCTTCTGCCGGAGGGAAGAGTTCTGAATAGTCAATTTCCGGGGTGAGAGGGATTGGCCACAATCTTTGTTGCTCTTCTCCAAGATCTGGAGGTGTGTAAGTCTTGTAATGGAGGCAGATTTCAGCCAATCACCCTTTCAGTAGAGTGAATTATGTGCTGAAGCCTGCCCTTGTGTTTGGTCCAGATGGTAATGGAGGAGGTCAGAATGGACTCTATGATGGCAGTGTAGAAGTACACCATCAAAGTCTTTGGCAGGTTGAACTTCTTCAGCTGCCGCATGAAGTATATCCTCTGTTGTGCTTTTTTTGAGGGAGCTGATGTTCATCTCTTACTTGAGGTCCCGGGCAATGGTGGTGCCCAGGAAGTGGAAGGACTCCACAGAGTTAACTGGGGAGTCACAAAGGGCAATCAGGGGAAGGGCAGCTGTGAGTCTCCTGAAGTCCACTACCATCTCCACTTTGTTTAGGGCATTGAGCTCCAGGTTGTTCTGGCTGCACCAGGACACCAGATGGTCAATCTCTAACATGTAGCCAGACTGGCATCCATTAGAAATTAATCTGAGGGTGGTGTCAACTGCAAACTTTATGAGCTTGACTGAATTGTGACTAGATGTGCAGCTGTTGGTTTACAGGGAGAAGAATACAGGTGATAGGACGCAACTTTGAGGGGAACCAGTGCTGATGGTCAGGGGGTCAGAAAAGTGTTTCCCCAGCCTCATGTGCTGTCTCCTATTAAACAGGAAGTGTGTGATCCACCTACATGTTGATTCAGGCACTCGAAGTTGGGAGAGCTTGTCCTGGAGCAGGGCAATGATGGTGTTAAATGCGGAGCCGAAGTCCACAAACAGGATTCTGGCGTAGGTTCCAAGGGAGTCTTTGTGCTGGAGGATGAAGAACCTGTGTTGTCCACAGACCTGTTGGCTCTGTAGGCAAACTGCAGCTAGTCAAGGTGTGAGTCAGTGAGGGTTTTGAGGTGAGACAGCACAATGCACTCAAATGACTTCATAACATCAGAGGTCAGGGCGACTGGTCTGTAGTAATTAAGTCTGTTGATCTATGTCTTTTTGGGGACTGGGATGATGATTTGAATTTGAGGATTTGAAGCATGCTGGAACATGGCATGTCTCCAGTAAAATGTAAAAAATGTCAGTGAACACTGGAGACAGCTGGTCTGCATAGTTCTTCAGGGTGGACGGAGAGACAGAGTCCGGCCCCGCTGCCTTACAGGGGTTCTGTTTTTTTAATAGTCTGTAGACGTCTCTCCAAGACAGAGAGTTATTGTGGGTAGGGGTGGGCATGTTTGAGATGGGGGATTGAGTTGTGTCTTCGATGATGGGGGCTGGACGACTGAGCCAGTGGGCTGCTGTAGATGGCTGGACACAAAGTAGTGTTGGGTTTTTGGCTTGTATTTGGTGATCTGTTTTAGGCCTCTCCATGCGACCAGGTATAAACAATTCTTTCTTTTTTCTACATTATGTTAAACTGTCCAATGTTTTTGGTGCCTAAAAATGGGGGACCATGTACAAACGTTGCTGTCATTTCTTAAACTTTCATCCGTTGTGTATGAATGTACCCACAAATTAAACCTGACCGTCTGCTCTTCAACCTTATTGTCATTGCATCCTTTCAAACACTAAGTGCCAGAGTACAGGGCTAATTTAACAGAAACAGTCACTGTCCAATGAATTATGTTGCTCACTGTATCTTAAAGACATTTAAGGATCACTTACAGTTTCATCTTACTTCAAACGAAGCAGAACATTTAGACACTGATAATAAATGAAAACAGGTAAAGAGGTTATTGTAACAAAGAAAAAGGTGTTATTTCATATCACATTTCTATCTTTGGAGCTAGGTGCAACCCATCTTTCTGATGTTCATCATCAACATGCTGTGGGTTTTATGGCTTATCTGTCTGGTTGACAGAAGTGATCTACTGCTTAGTAAATGTTCACAGGGGACGCTGTGTGTATTCAACCAAGGATTAACTGGCCTGTCCGTGTTTGTTTTTCCACTCTATGACAAACACGGCACTCTGCGTTTCCTCTCCTCTCTGCTTTGAGGACTTTAATTACATAGCTGTTATCATATTCTGTGCATCAATGAAACTCGTTTGGCCAATTCATTGTCATTTATCGGCTATTTTGTGTGGCTGTAATCTTTTCAATTCAATTTAGTGCATTAACAGTCTTCAAGCAGTTGTTCAACCTTTCACAGTTTCATCTTACTTGTATTATATTATATTATATTAAGTGACATAATTGATCAATTAGATAGTAATTGATAATTTTTAATCTGACAAATATATCTGTGGGTGAAATACAGTACCGGTATATAAAAGATGAATATTGACTTTTTTACAATCTGTAAATAAATGAAGATGGTCAAACTACTGTGGAAGGCAGTAGCACCACTGTTTCTCTGCGTGTCCTATACTTTACAACACATAATCCTGCTTTATAATCGATACCTAACCACTCCACTCATTCCAGCTTTGTTTCCTTGTTCAGAAACAAAGAAGCCTGGGCCTGGTGATCTTTTGTCCTGTATGTTTTCTCTCCAACCCCAGCTGTGATTAACCTGATTTAGCTTTTCTTCCAGCTAATTATTAGAACCAGGTGTGCTAAATTAGGGTAAAGAGAACGTACAGGACAGTAGATCTACAGGAACAGGGTTGTGCAGCCCTGTATTGAGGCTTAGATTGACTGCTCTGTGATGGATAGGTCTAGATGTTCATATTAGGGCTGTGTTTATCTCTGGAGGCATCCCCTGAGACCCTACATGGCTGACGGAAAGCCACAGGGGGAGTTAGGAGAAAGGCAACAGGAAAAAAATAGTTTGAGCTTGCCTGGAAGTGGTAGTCGGCCCTCTTTTCCCCAGTCAGATCCTATTGAGATATGAATGTAAATAACACCTCTGACACGGACATCACGACTAGGCTGTGATGTAACCTGGAGTGTTTAGTTTCTCTGCTTCAGTTCAGTCATGTAGCCGTTGTGTCTTTTAAACTGTATATCATCAGGAATACTTCATTTATATAACTTTATTGAAAGATAATGAAAACATACAATGTTTTTTATAATACTGTATATTCTACATTTTCTACTTCCTGTGTGCACAGGTCTACACTGACTCCTCCCCTTTTCATTTTGTTGTACAGCTTTGGTGGTGGCAGCTCTTCTACTGGCGTTCATTGGTCTCCTGTGTGTCATTGCTCCCTACCTGTACAGGTAGGCTTATGTATTTATATGCTTTTATCTGAAACTGTGTTGACATACAATTGTAGTTGAGGCCAATCCACTTGTGTTGTGTTTCCAGGAGGCGCTGCACTACTAGTCTTGTGAAGACTGTCTGCTGCAAAAGCCCACAATATGCTGTTGATGTAAGTATGATATTCATATTCCCTTACAACATCTCATGTTGGGTTTTAACTGCAAAAAAGGGTTCCAAAATAGTTATTTGGCTGTCCCCATAGAATAGTCATTTTTATTTTCTCATACAACCCTTTTTGGTTTCTACTTATGACCTACAATATATTTTAGATGAAACTAATAAGATTCTCTACTCGAAACTCAAATTTATTTTTTAAAGGTTTCCTCCACATAGGTCAACATATTCCTTTTTAAAAAGTGTAAAGTTTTCTTTCTTTCTTTGTAATGTTTGTATAGTTAAGGCTCAGTTAGAGCATGGGCCTTGAAACATTAATGTGGTGTGTTTGAGTCCCAGGACCACCGATATGCAAAACATATGCACATTTGACTTTTAGTTGCTTTTTAATAAGATTCTTGTTGCAAATGGCATATATTATATTATTTATTATCCAAACCAGCACGGGTCTTATAAATTAATTGTCCTTTTTAATTAACACTCAACATTAATCTTCACACAATGTTCTAAGTTGACATTTTCATCAACCCTTTCAGTGGTGCCCGTGACTGGAAGCCTACATGCTGACGTCACAAAGTTAGATGCTAATACGATAATTCATTTTTTTTCCTTCTCAATTGCACTGTCAGCAGCCCTTAATTAAAGTGATAGATCAAGCATTGTATTTATCCCCTAGCCTTCATCCACAACGTGGCAGCCTGACAGGCTCCTGGCTAGTTTTACAGGGCATGAATAGCTCCTCTCAGCTCCGCTCATCATTCTGAAGGAAGAGGCCTTCATCTCCCATATGCTATCATGGTGGCAGTCAGATCCATCATACGGAATTAGTGCTGGTGTCTTCCTGCTCTGGACCTCTAAACAGCTACATGGAGGCCAGCAGGCCAGAGTAATCAAACTGGGATGGCAAAATAATCCAAACCAGCTCACCAGAAAAACAGGGAAGTAGTGGCCAAGTACTATTCAGCACAGACTGGAAGCAGGATAGCGACATATATAGCAAAACATAAGTCCCACAGGATCCATTTAACGTGTGTTTGTTACATTAGCAGAGTGTATATCATCTAAGTACAATTTTGTTTTTGTAACAATGATCGTAAATTATTTTTACGTGACTCCAGGGTGTTTTTTTAGATTAGTATGATATGACTGCATGTATTTATTGAGTTGTTATATGGTTAAAACACTAATTGTTCTTTAGGTGTTTAAAAGCCAATGAATACCTTGAAACAACATTTGTTTACTGACATACTTTTTGTCCAGGAGGAGAGCCCAGGTTGTGGGAATAAGGCTAACGTTGCAGACACAAAACCAACACGACTGCGGTCATTGGACACTTTCCGAGGGTACGTACATGAGAACTGTTTATCTCTACAGCCATAGTGTATAGGTTTCATGTGCTAATAGATTTCATGTTAATCAGAGGCATGTTGAAGTTTTACTGGGTTGGTGTTGTACAACAGAAGGGTATAGGGTCAATGACTGGTCACATGGTCACTTGAGCATTTGTTTTTCAGGAAATCACTTTAGGCATTATTTGTAATATCTCTTTTGGCCTATCTGTGGTTGAGAACAGCGTATTTCTGTTGGACAGGAGTGATGTGATTTAATCTCGGATCCCTGCTCTTCTCAATAGTGGCCTCGAGGCAGACACAAAGCACGCCTATCTGGAAACAGGAAGCTGGTTTAGGTTTGACCTGTTCCTCGCCAAATAATTGATGTAATAATACCATCAACATATCAGCACGCATTCACAGAGCAATAGATACACCGCTTTTTTTTACAATCGTGTAGACCTCTCCACAGTTGATACAGAGAAATGATTTAAGCTGTTAGATTATATTAGATAGAGTATATACTCTAGAGTATTTGGAAATCAAATTCACTGTATCTGTTCAATCTTTATATTGTTTTGATACTATCGTATATTTTCAGATTGACATGACAAACCTTCCTCAACAAGGAAAATGTAATTGCTTGTCACCACAATGTTTAAACAGGCTTTAAGTTATCAGAAAGGGAACTTGATAAAACCCAATCCATCTGAGTAATGAATAAAATTTTCAACTATTTCATTGTAACTATCATTCATTTTCTCTGGAATTTTTAAATACTGTACACATTTCATTATACAGACATGGCCAAATGTATTGGTACACTTGCTGTTCATTTAAATAATGCACAATTCATTTTGAAAAGTGTTGAAATTAAAGATATTTTGTCATCCATACATGCACATCGTGGTTTGCAGTGGAACAGGACAAAAAAGCTGTGAAAATAACTGAAATCTTGCCTATTCTATAAAGACATTATATGCCATTCATAATTTTATTAATTCCCATTAAAGGTTCTATAAAGTAATTGTATTGTGGTGATACCTTAAGCAGACCATTCTCTTTTAAAATAATATCACAGGTGTCTTTAATCAGATAATCACTCATTCAGCCAGTTTAAATGACTCACTCTGCTAATTTCATGACTCACTCTGCTAATTTCAGATACTGTGTGTATCACACTGAATATGGAAAATATGAGAAAAATAAGAGAGCTGAGGAGGTTAAAAATAATGTAAAAGCCCAGCCTGGTCAACGTAAAGGCTACAAGACCATCTCTAAAGAGCTTGAAGTTCCTGTGAGCACTATTGCCAGTATTATAAAGACCAATGGGATTGTAGCTAATGGTGGAAGACTCAACATCTAAGAGAGAAACACAAAAAAGCATGACTGGAGTTTCCCAGAATGCATGCAGACAAGCCACAGTACTTCTGGGATAATGTCTTTGGGACAGACTAAACTGTAGAGCTTTTGGTAGTCCTAAAAACTTTTACAGTATATAAAATTAAGCTTTCAAAGAAATCGTTGCTTTTAATTTAGCATCCATAAACTAAAAACTAATTAAACAATGTATTTTTATTAATTGGAGAAATGTTTTCTAATTTCCATTTCACTTCCAGAATGTTAAGTACTGCAGGTTGTCTTCATTGGTAGGAATAGGAAATCCTATTTAATGGCAGGTACATAGGAAGCATGTGAAACGGTTGTGTAAGTTTACTGCTGACTGTTAATATACCCCAATCATTTTATATTGGTTCTTATATCAATTGAAAGTCGTATACTCTAGAGTACATCAACAAATACCTACTCGAAGTGTGACTCTGTGCTCAAGATTAACGTTCCAATTCACCTAAACTGGCTGAATTATGACCCAGATGCCTGTAAGTAACAACCTTTTCCCTGACGAAAAGAGCAATCAGTCATGTGTCAGGATGGCTGGTCCATTTTCAAATCCAAAGGGTTTTCTTCTTCTTTAAAAGGCTTTTCAGCTCATTCCTCAAAGGTGACTTAGTTGTAAAAAGCCTTTACACTTTGTGTTTTTCTGAAAGGATCTTAAGTTAAATCTTCTTGCACTACCAAAAGACTGCAACAATTACTTATGTTTAAAAGATACTAGATATGGATTTGTTGTATGGTTTAGTAAAATCAGATACAGCATTTATGTGTTACCTGCATGGGCCTGAGCAAATAAATTGTTTAAATATAATTAGTTTAAATTGTCATGTTTCAGTTTTGCAAAAAATTTAAATAAAACAGAAATGTTCCTGGCTAGATTAATAGTTAAGGTGAGGGCATACTACACTGAACAAAAATATAAACGCAACACTTTTGTTTATGCCCCATTTATTAAAGCCACAACAGGTGGACTCAGCACCATGGCTAGCTCTGCAGCCTAAGGAATCACAAACAATTCAGTAGGCTGCAGAGCTGGCCATGGTGCTGAATCCACCTGTTGTGGCTTTAAATCACTGCGTGGGAGTTGTCAGTCTACAGGCAGACACCATCTTCGAAAACAGACTCGATCAGTCAAACCACAAACTCTGTGCTACGAGAGCTCAACTGGAAGCAAATTGTGTTTGATTTTAGGTCGCATTGCCAGCTGTAAGTCTTGCTCATCAGCATGAATGACCGCAAAACCTCTTGCCATGGGAGACTCCAAGTCACAGTTTACATAGCACAGAGTTTGTGGTTTGACTGATCGAGTCTTTTTTCCAAAGATGGTGGCTGCCTGTAGACACGAATGGTATTGTCTTTTAAACTATATTTCTAATTTACTGTCTGTACACTTACAAAGTTCTCAATGCTTTGGTTAGCATGTAGTAGGGAACCTCATGCTACCGTGGAAGTGTGGTGCTATTTTGAGCCTTGTTAGTGGTCTATAATAGCGATTTATTTTTACTTAACTTGTGCCCTCACAACTAGCATTATAAGGTAATTATCAGTTTGCACTAAAACTGGGCACATTCGATTATCATGAAAACATATCCCAGGGAACGGTTGACTTGGTACCAATGTGTTATTTACCCCTAGGAGCATTTTGCGCCGGAGTTGTCCTTTAAGATGATTCAATGCCTATTGATGCAAACCATTCATGTACAATACTAAAACAAAAGTATTAATGCATTAATGCAACACTAGAGCAATATGGAGAATATATAAAAATAGATCAATATAGTACATAATTTATTATAGGTTTGAAGACTGGATTACCATGAGGGCTGAAACAAAAATGCACTCCCCGCTGTAAATCACTGTGTAAAAGTGTTCTTGCTAAAAGCCTAAAATGAGAACTGGCACACACCCTGATGATACTCTATTGTTTTTTTCTAGACGTTGCTGCTAACTCAGGCATCCCTTTTTAAATACAATACTACATATTTCTTCTCTGCTGCTAATCTTGTCAATTTCTTTTTTTACTACTATTATTTTATTTCTATTATTCTCCAATGACAGATTACGTTACTATAGAAGGAAATTGTAACTTAGATTTTCCTTGTAATAGGAACACGTTGTAACTGTCACAACAGATTATTCAGTCTCATGTCGCTCTACTGGGTTGATTTCTTCCGACTGTGCAAGTAAACTGAAATTGTTGTTATGTTCCTTTCTAATGCACCATCCTAATGCAATTCACAATTTGTGCCATTATTTTGCTGGAATTATATGGGTAATGAAGGGCAAACTGTATCCACAAAGGATGGACCTGCTCTGCAATAATGTTTAGACAGACTGTGGCAATTGCTCAGTTGTAACCAGGGACCTAATATGTACCAGGGAAATATTTTTCAATCAGCTACACCACTAGCCTATACGGTTGACACCAAGCAGGATGGGTCCATGTACAGATGCTGCTTAGTTAAATTAGAGCCACTTTCTATAGGTTTTATTTCAGGATTCAGAACTTGATGCGGTTGTTTTTTAAATAATTGATACTTAACAGTGTGCAAGGAGGTGTCTGTTTCGAGATCGGCACACCACCGTTAAATTGTCTGTTTGTGCCCCACCTCTTAGCTTTCACTATTCATGCCATTTTCCTTCGATCGCTTTAATCAATGAGCAGTTCAAACCAACATCCTTCTTTGTCAACCTTAAACACATTTGTGAGTGAAAATTCCTGGAGGTGTCTGAGACACTGGAAAAGGCATGCCTGGCAGAGTCGTTCACACCATAAACTTGCTGACACCTGACTCAAAGTCCTTCTGACTTAAGAGGGTGTACTGCATATGCAGGAACTTTGTTTCAGTCATGTTAACTTAGCAAGTCAATAACAAAGCTTCTGGTGTTACTTATGCAAATAGGCAGTAAATAAGAAATAATCAAACTGCTGGCACATTTTCAAACCAAATATTCTGGTTTTAAGAGGCTCCATTTATAACCAGTCAGTCACAGCTCTCTCTGTGCTGTGCATCATGTGGGTGGCATTAGCCAAGCTAAACACACTAATTTACTGCTTTGCAGGATATCTATGTTACAGTTCGATCCTGGTCGCAGGTTCTCCGACTTTACCAGGAACTCCAGCATGAGGGAGCGCAAATTTGTACATTGCTGCCTGGGATTAGGAATAGATCAATCGTATTACGTATTTTGCCAGGTCACTATCCAACAACTCCTTGTGCAGAGCGGGTGCTTGTGAGTATAGTTTGTGAATGCGTAATCCCTCCACATGTGTACTGGCTAAAAGCTTCCTTGTCGAATGAGCTGTGTGAAAAGCATTGCGCACTTAGTGACATATAACATGTGACCACCCTCGACCAACCGGCACCTGCTGAGGAGTCGCTGAAGGCAGGGTCAGGGCGATTGGTCATGACCAATTGGGAGAGGAGAAAATAAGGTGTAAAATTTTTTACAAAAATTGTAAATTGTTTTGCCCATTATTGCATTCAGTGAAGCTAAAGAGCCACTCTATGGTTACCTATGTATCAAATTGCTTATTACCAAGACAAAATTGCCACAAGCATAATATTCGTTTTTACTTTAGCTAACACACTTTTAACGTGGCTTGTAAAGGCTTTGGATATGTATGTTAACACTTTCTTTTTGCACATTTGTAATTACAGACTGCAGTTACTACCAGATACATTTTGTTATTACAGTGTAACTATAAATTATTACACTAAAATACAAAGTATGGTTTTATTACCAAAGTAGTAACAATAATTAATTAGGTCTGCATGGTTTTATATCCATGCTAATATTAAACTCTATTAAGATTAGGTACTTTACACACTGAAACGCTTTGAAATTCTAACTCAATTATTAAAGTGCTCATGCTTTCTTGTGTAGTTTAATGATCCAAATTTGTGTCTTTCTGTCATTGGCAAATTTTTGGAAGACAATATAATGTACAAGAGTAGGTAATTTAATCTGACTAAAATGGTTATCCCATAGCAGTCACACAATCGGACACCAAAAGCTTTTAATAAAACAGATTGGCAATATCTTTTTGTATAGTAGCAATTTACATTGGGCTCCTCTAAAAAAGGATTTAACCTTAGTGTCTGTTGCTATGACGACTAATGGACATATTTGTTACAATGTGAATATGGATACGTGTGGGATTGTGTGTGTTTATGTCTGTGCATAATTCTGTGTGTTTGCAACATACAGTATTTTTGTCTTTAATAGTCCTTTTGAGATATTATAGTGCCAGATTAAAATCTTGTATCAGCAGATTAGGGCTGAAAGGTGCAGTAATGCCCTCTGTTGTACCTCCTAATTAAATCTGTGCAGACAAACAGGGAGAGTCTCAAGCTAAAGTAGACACAGTGTACCTTATCAGACCACCTCTGAGAGCTTGCCTTAATCTCTTTATGGTACTTAAAGACAGCCTAATGTTTTATTTTTTCCATGAAAACAAGTCATGCATCAAAAGTGAAAATATAACATTTTATAGCTGTAGAAAGCATTGATAGTGTCATAGAGGTGCTGCAACACTACACCTGCATTTGGGCTCCCTGATGTCCACACAGCAGATGCGTGCAATGTGATGCAAAAGGAGCCTTTCTGACGCTTGCCGCTAACACCCGTCTACTGTAGCAGCTGATTCAGTGCACCGTTTTATCATTTAGGCTGTGTTGCAGCGGCCGTCACCAGTGCAGTTATAAGTGTATCATAAATTACAGCCAAAGGCTTTAGTCAGCAGTCCTGCTTGAGGAGGTCTAGAGGACAAGTGTTCATTTCCTGAGTGATTCATAATGCTTAGATTGCATTCTCCTGTATGGTGTTCCTGTGTGTGACCGAATGAATGCTGCACCCCTGGCCTTTGATTCAGATGTTATGTCTTTATTGAAAGTAAACGATGGGAAACTGAGGACATTCATTTGCAATTTTATGTTGTGTGTCAATGTCCAATAACAGCAATGTTATGCTTTTTCACTGAAATCTCTACCCCCCCCTCATTCTTTTATAGACTTTCTCTGACAATCATGGTTTTTGTGAACAATGGAGGTGGAGGCTACTGGATATTTGACCATGCACCATGGAATGGTTAGTATTGTAATACATGTCACTACACAGAACAATCTCTAAAATATTAATTCTACTGTCATTTTAAACTAGCTCACAGCTCTAAGCTAGCACATTGTTATCTGGGCCACATCAAGGACCCTCCCATAGGATCAATAACACTAAAAACCTAGGTTGCATGTTAAAACTTAATGGAGACTATTACTGAGTGTCTCCAACTGTATTTAAGGTGAACTCAATTGAAGCTTTCTAATAGCCCCTTCATCATATCAGTTGAATCACAGTCATTCTTGAGGACCGTTGATTGATTTTGATATTACTACAAGGCTTCTACTGTCATGGAGGTTTGGACATATATAAATCACTCAGTCTGAAAATCGAACTATAAAAAAATAGTATTTCAGGGGGGAAAAATACATAGTACTTCATCACAGACCCACGCCCATGCTGTTTTGAGGTGTAGCCTAATTTATATACCCAGCCTTGATCACCTGAGCTGGGAAATGATATGACCATGGAAGGTTTGTTTCTCAATACTTGATTGTCATTCAGTACATCTGTGTGTTTATTCTGTCTGTCTGTCCTTCAGTTCATCTGTCTGTCTGTCTGTCTGTCTGTCTGTCTGTCTGTCTGTCTGTCTGTCTGTCTGTCTGTCTGTCTGTCTGTCTCTCTGTCTGTCTCTCTGTCTGTCTCTCTGTCTCTCTGTCTCTCTGTCTCTCTGTCTCTCTGTCTCTCTGTCTCTCTGTCTGTCTGTCTGTCTGTCTGTCTGTCTCTGTCTGTCTCTGTCTGTCTCTGTCTGTCTCTGTCTGTCTGTCTGTCTCTGTCTGTCTGTCTGTCTGTCTGTCTGTCCGTCTGTCCGTCTGTCCGTCTGTCCGTCTGTCCGTCTGTCCGTCTGTCCGTCTGTCCGTCTGTCCGTCTGTCCGTCTGTCCGTCTGTCCGTCTGTCCGTCTGTCCGTCCGTCCGTCTGTCCGTCCGTCCGTCCGTCCGTCCGTCCGTCCGTCCATCTGTGTGTCTATTTTGTCTGTCTGTCCGTCCGTCAGTTCATCTGTGTGTCTATTTTGTCTGTCTGTCCGTCCTTCAGTTCATCTGTGTGTCTATTTTGTCTGTCTGTCCGTCCTTCAGTTCATCTGTGTGTCTATTTTGTCTGTCTGTCCTTCAGTTCATCTGTGTGTCTATTTTGTCTGTCTGTCCTTCAGTTCATCTGTGTGTCTATTCTACAGTGCCTTGTGAAAGTATTCGGCCCCCTTGAACATTTTGACCTTTTGCCACATTTTAGGCTTCAAACGATAAAGTTATAAAACTGTCATTTTTTGTGAAGAAGCAACAACAAGTGGGACACAATCATGAAGTGGGACGAAATTTATTGGATATTTCAAACTTTTTTAACAAATAAAGAACTGAAAAATTGGGCGTGCTAAAGTATTCAGCCCCCTTAAGGTAATACTTTGTAGCGCCACCTTTTGCTGCGATTACAGATGTAAGTCGCTTGGGGTATGTCTCTATCAGTTTTGCACATTGAGAGACTGAAATGTTTGCCCATTCCTCCTTGCAAAACAGCTCGAGCTCAGTGAGGTTGGATGTAGAGCGTTTGTGAACAGCAGTTTTCAGTTCTTTCCACAGATGTTTATTTGTGAACCATTACGTTGTAGATTTTGCTTTATGTTTTGGATCATTATCTTGTTGGAAGAAAAATCTCTGTCCCAGTCTCAGGTCTTTTGCAGACTCCATCAGGTTTTCTTCCAGAATGGTCCTGTATTTGACTCCATCCATCTTCCCATCAATTTTAGCCATCTTCCCTGTCCCTGCTGAAGAGAAGCAGGCCCAAACCATGAAGCTGCCACCACCATGTTTGACAGTGGGGATGATGTGTTCAGGGTGATAAGCTGTGTTGCTTTTACGCCAAACATAACGTTTTGCATTGTTGCCAAAAAGTACAATTTTGGTTTCATCTGACCAGAGCACCTTCTTCCACATGTTTGGTGTGTCTCCCAGGTGGCCTGTGGCAAACTTTAAACAACACCGTTTATTGATATCTTTCAGAAATGGCTTTCTTCTTGCCACTCTTCCATAAAGGCCAGATTTGTGCAGTATACGACTGATTGTTGTCCTATGGACAGACTCGCCCACCTCAGCTGTAGATCTCTGCAGTTCATCCAGAGTGATCATGGGCCTCTTGGCTGCATCTCTGATCAGTCTTCTCCTTGTATGAGCTGAAAGTTTAGAGGG